>VWZI01021460.1:115661-138403 GCA_013396835.1 Psilopogon haemacephalus
GCTCTTTATGCCTGTACCAAGTGCAACCAGCGTTACCCCTTCGAGGAGCTCTCCCAGGGCCAGCAGCTGTGTAAGGTATGGCGGCGCTGAGGCGAGGCGCGCTGTTCTGAGGGCAGCACTCACAGGGACGGGGCCCCCGCTTGCCGGAGCCGGGGTGCTCGCATCTCTTGGCCTCTCGAGGGGGAAGAGGAAGGAAACGGCGGCTCTATTACGGGGAAGGCAGCCTATAGCCCGGCGGGACGTCCCTTAGGCACCGGCCGCAGAGTGCGAGGTGGCGTGGGTTTCAGGGTTGCGTGGCTCTGGCAAAGAGAAGTAACGCTGTCGTTCTCCCCTCAGGAGTGCCGGATCGCCCACCCTATCGTGAAATGCACTTATTGCCGGTCGGAGTTCCAGCAGGAGAGGTACGAGAGGGTTCCGCCGCGCCCTGTGCATGACCTGCTGAAGTCCTGCCGCAGGCAGTCGGTGGACCCGCAGAGGAACAGCTGGTCCACAGGCATGACCGCTCGTAACGGCGGAAATTCACTCCGACCAGAACCTGCCTGCTACGGCGACACGACTGTGTCGCATAAATGCAGCACAATTATTTGATTTTTTCACTTACCGTTAACTGCTTTTACCACAGCATGTGTTTGCATATGTGTTTTCCAGTAATTGCATGGGAAAGAATTTCAAGGTGTGTGTTTGTCGCTGAATTCAACATTATGCAATTTTATCTTTAGCAAAACTAATACGATATGCAAGAAGTGTGCCCAAAACGTGAAGCAGTTTGGAACGGTGAGTAGGCTCTTAGTTCTTGTGTTCTAAATCGAAACAAGTTGGTTTACAACTGAACTTCTGATTTTCTTTTTTTGGGGGGGGGGNNNCGATTTTGCTTTTTTGGGGGGGGGGGGTGTGAAAAAAAAATTAAAAAGGAAAAGATGTTTTGGAAAGGTGATGAAAATTGCTGGCATCTCTTGACTTCCTTCATGGCTTATGGTTTCTCTTTTCAAATTGACAACCATTGTGGTTGAGTGTAGTTTAACAATTATGACTAACTGCAATATTAATAGTAAGACCAACGTTATTTCACATTATGCATGTAAAGTTATTCTTTGCATGTTCTCATAAATGCATGCTTGATGGCAGAAAAACAGTTAGCTGTCTGTGTTTTTAATGAGAAGTAAATGTACAAATCTAATAATACCACAATGTGTTATGTAAGTCTTAAAAATTTTATCTGCACGTTGATGAGTATTCGGCTATTAAGTAGGAAAGATTTTATGAGTATTAACTGTATTTATGTTACTTCGCGTTTTTTTTTCCTGAATTTTGGCTTCAATTCTGTTAACATTAATTTTTTTTTTAGTTTGGGAGTATATGCATTGCCTCTGAATGCTGCGTAAATACTAGTCTATAGAGGATATCAAGATAATGCTGTGGAGCAAAAGCGTGTATCTTACATGTTTGACATAAACCATATTACATGAAACTTAGCTTATTCGAGTTGATATGTAGTCAGGCACTTTCTGAATGTAAATGTAAACTGAACAGAACTTCTTTCAGGAACTTAAATCTGGCAAAATGAAGCGCAAGGCAAATCTAAACTTTTTTTTTATCAGTAGTTCATCATAAAATGGAATTGAAGATGATAAAGGCATTTCTAGCCTTTGAAAGCTGACAGCAATTTTGCAGCAGCATATTATTCTGGTTAAGCGGTAGAAAAGTTGATAACCAAACCTCATCATGTGTTAAGTTGTGGGAGTCTTTTTTTAAGTTTCCTGTGGAATTGAGAGATCAGGTCACTAATATTGGAGCTGTGGTGTTGTCAGATCCCTGAGTATTGCAAGGGAGAAGCTTTCAGTAAAATAAAATTACTCCATTGCTCTTCTTTTAAAGTTTAGGTAATTTGTTTAGTAAGGTAGTAAAACAAAGAGAAAACGTCATCATATGTTTTTTTAAAGGCAAGTATTCTTTATGTTTCATTATCTACCTGGGTTGTCATGGGAAGTCCAGACTGTTTGACCACTGAAGGAGCATCATTTTAGGGGAAAGGTTTAGTCCTGAAGACTGAAATTGTAGGAAAAAGGTGAAGGTGGTTCATGTGAGACCTTATTACTTTAGAGGCATCACTGTGTCAGTTGAAATATCTGTGTTCATTTAAAAAACTGTAAATGTATTGACTTCAGTTTAACTTCCCTGTTTTTCAGCCCAAGCCTTGTCAGTATTGTAACATTATTGCAGCGTTTATTGGCACAAAGTGTCAGCGTTGCACCAACTCGGAGAAGAAGTATGGCCCACCACAGACATGTGAACAGTGCAAACAGCAGTGTGCTTTTGATCGGAAAGAGGAGGGAAGAAGGAAGGTAGGCTTTGGTCTGCAGCTGAAGAGAACAGACAACATTATTCCTTCGTAAGAGAGTGATTCACAGGAATGTATCTAAAGTTCAATAATACTAGATTAAAGTTGTTTTGGCCTTCACAGTGTTTCAATTAAATTTCACAACTTTCCTGTTATGTTAGCCACTAAGAACAGAAGTTAAGCAACTGGTGCTTTCATGGTTTTGTTGTTTGGTTTTTTCCCCTGGTTTCTGTGGCATTTTGTGTATGTCTGTAACTTGAATCTGTCACTTCACCTCTTCTGATTTGCCTGCCTTGCCTGCAAGTATAACACCAGAGAGATAGACTGCTCTGAGCAGCCCGTTCTGTTCTGTTCTGTTAAATAGTTCTAGTGGGTGCCTCTTTCTCATTCCGGAAGATGCTGAGGAAATTGCCTCAAAAGCCTCTTGCCTGAACCTGAGAATAATGCCGGTTTTACAGACGATTTTGCTTGATAAAAGTCACACATTGGCAAGACCTCTTGATTCTGTCTGGAATAGATGGTTTGAGAGAGGGTACATGATGTTTAAAATAAAAACTATTTGTCTCTAGAAAAAAGTTCTAGTCACTTCTCTAATAGAGAGAAAGTGCATTGTTTACTAATTCTACATGACAAAAATAGATGGAATAAGGTTCACTTTACTAAAAGATAGTGTGTGCACATTGGAGGTATGGTCATGCTGTTTCATACCAGAGACATCTGGGTTTTTCTCAAAGATATCACATTTCTTAAAAATTTTAATGTACATCTTTATAGTTCAACCTGTACTTGGAAAAACCTGCTATGAATTATTTCCCAAAAGGTTGATGGAAAGTTGTTGTGTTGGCTCTGCACACTGTCCTACAAAAGAGTGCTACAGAAGACAAAAGAACAGAGGAAGAGCCTAGGATCTTCACATTCTAATTCCTCATCCTCATCTCTTACTGAGAAAGACCAACATCATTCAAAACACCACCACCATCACCACCATCATCATCATCGCCACAGCAGCAGTCATCATAAGTAAGTATTTCAGAAATCGCAGTAGCTGTTGGTTCCTCTTCTGTGTTCTATTACTACTGAGATCTATCAAAGGAAATAATTGCTGTTTAAAACATGGCATCAGAAGCATCAGTAGAATGGGGTTTTTTTCCATCATCTGTCAAAATCCTTGTATTCATCCTTAGTTTGGATGAAGAGAAGTTTGCTAAAAGCGTAAATTCTTGATAGTCAGCAAACTGATCAATGTCAAAATTGGTAGCAAGCCTAGAAAAGGAACCCATGACATGGCTACAGAAACAAATTACTTAGCAAAAAAAGTTGAATTTGGTTTTCTGAGCAGTGGCTGCTGTGTCATAGCTCTTGCTTTAAGTGTGCGTTGTGGGTTAAAAGCTGGGCAGGGAGCACAGAACTACTGCTTTGCTCAGAATCCCCACTCTAACTTCACCATGACTTATTTATGTGCACATATTTCTGGTTAAATGGAGAAGCAGAAGCAATGATGTGGGATTACCCTCAGTCTAGGGTAGCTTTGATAGCTTTTATAATCAGGACTTGATGGAATAGGTAGTTTGTGCATGGTTGTGATGCAGACATAGGAAAATAACATGATTGGTTCAGTTACTGGTTCTCAAGTAATGTTTCACACTGTTTTGTCCTATCTGCAACTTCTCAGCCTGCCATCTCTAGACATGGCATATAAAGTGTACCTACTTTGAAGCTCATACCCAGTTTATTTAGTTGTAAATCACAGAATTTATTTGGGGTTTGCGCCAGTGTAATAGTAGTCCGAGTTCTTATTTTTGTTGGTAGGCTTATGGCAAGGTAGCTTTAGAACTACTTATTTAACTTTTTGTGTTAGCAAGTACTGCAGCCACCATGGTAGTGACCCTGGCCCCAGACACAAAGTCGTTGTTTCTAAGCCTCATATTTTTAGTGCTTATAGTTTTCCATTTAGTCTGAAATTCACCTAGTGAAGTATGACTTCAAGATGGAAGTAAAACAATCTGCAGTGATACTAGAAATGAGAAGAGCATGTGCATACTTTTAAAAAAACACATAATAAAAAAAAAAAATTTAGGTGTTTTAGCAAGTTAAAGAAGAAAATTATTCTTGTCATGCAGAGTTATTGTACTGGTCCTGTTCTTTCAAATCTGCTGAAAATTGAGTTATGACAGGCTAGATATAATTTAATGCATGTGGCAGTGATACAGTATGGATTAAATAAAAAGGTTCATTCTTTACTACAGAGTAGGGATTCTTATGATTTATAAAAGTAAGCTTATCTTCTTACAAATCAGTGTTCCTGATTTAACACCTTTTTTTCTGTAGGCAGCCATGGGTCTCTTGCTTCTAATCCAATAAATACTACACTTTTTCCCTGTCCATTTCAGTTAGTGTTAAGATGAGACAGGTAGAAATGCAGATTCAATTAACTGTTTCATTCCCTGCAATCATCTACGTTCTACTCTTCCTATGTCAATGGTATTTATTAGTTGCATTTGAAATTACTAAAAAGAAATGTTTAAACCTGAAAAGCAATTATTTCCTGGGATCCAGAACTTAAATTTTCTCTAATGGCACCATGTAAGCACTTCATGCATGTTCATGTGGCCATACGTTAATCTGTGGAATGCTGCTTTAGATCAGGCTGCGGAGTACAAGATTAGCAATATTAAGTTCACAAAATTGGGAGGTACCAGCAAAAAAGTTTAGCCATCAGTCTTGAAGTCTATCCATTATGTCTTACAATATTGTAAACATTTAAGCAAGAAGTATTTTCATACGTGACATAGTAAAGAGTTGTCACAAATACAACAGAGTACAACTGTTCAGTTGAATGTTTATAATTGTTAATTTTTATTTATCAAAAAACAAGAGTGTAAGATTTTCTCAAGTACAGAAACCTTTCAGGTGAATGTGGAATTAATGATGTGTTTCGTCATTTACCAAGTACATTTCACATATTTCAGAATCAGCAATCTGAGTCCAGAACAAGATCAGGGACTATGGAAACAGAGGTAAATATATTATTTATTAATTTCCCTTAAATTTATGTTGAAATGTTCATTTAAATAACTTGGGTGTTTTTCTTTTATTCCTTGCATTCTGATTGGTCTCTAGTATTTCAGCTAGGAGTGAGAGTTAGTGATTTTACATGTAGCGAATGGTGATATTAGAGAGTAAATATAGCATGAGGCTTTAGGTTTACATTTTGTTTGATTTCAGCCATAAATCCTCTGCAGCTATTCAGAATGAAACTCCAAAGAAAAAACCCAAACTGGAATCCAAGCCATCAAATGGAGATAGGTAAAGTTACGTTTTCATAAAGCTGAGCCATTTCAACCAAATAGAACTCTGATTTGTAGCCAGTTGTGTCTTAGTTTTTCGTTTGTTATTTGTTTGTTTGTTTTTTGTCTGAGGAATGTGAAAACACTGCCTTGCCAGACATGATTATTGGGTGACATCTGAGTGCTCTCAGTAAACTAAGTTATTTGCAAAAAACTGGCAGTGTTTTCCTGCTTTTAAGCTGTTTGGGCCAAAACTGAATAAAACCCTTCTACGAGGCAACAATTACCAAAGAAACTAAATTCCCTGACATGGATGTTTTGTCCATTAGAGACAGGGTTGGACCTGTTGCTTCAAGCTGATTTGGTATCTAGACAAGTCTTTTGAACCTTGATGTGTGAGTCTGAATATTTATTCTGTCTCTGGCCAAAAAGTTGGAATAAAAGTAGAAGTGGCTGCTTCAGTCAAAAGATACTTGTCCCCCTCAAAGCTAATACTTAATTATATTTCTGCAGGTGTATGTAATGTGTGCCATTAGTAAGGTAATTTGCCAGTTGCATCAATTTCTGTCAGGTACATACTTTTTTTGCATTAGTCCTTAAGGATGTTTGTGGACTTAATTATCCAATTTGAAATGTTTTAAGAATTTTTTTTTGTCTCCTACTGATGGCATAACTAACTATTTTTTTTTTTTTTTATTTTTAGTAGCTCTATAAATCAGTCAGCAGACAGTGGAGGAACTGATAACTTTGTCCTCATAAGTCAGCTGAAAGAAGAAGTAATGTCACTTAAACGTCTTCTGCAGCAGAGGGATCAGACTATTTTAGAAAAAGATAAAAAGGTAAAAGCTGCATCTGCTTAGTAAGAACTTTATCATTTTGCTTTCTATTTTGTAGGCTCCTAACAATGTCGAAATCATGAGAAAAAGCTCACTAAAATCAGATACAATTGTATCTTATATAGTGACTAATCAGATCTTACCCTTTAAAGAACAAGTCTAGGACTTGGAACATGAATGTACTTTGGCTCTGAGTCAATGAGGAATTCATCTTGTCTCAGATCAGACATCTAGAAGCCATCCCTCTGGTTCACTGTTACTAGGACCTTGTGCCAGAGGTGATGGTTAAAGTGCCAGGCAGTGGTTTGCATAGTTTATGTATTCTGAACTGAGTTATTGCAAAGATCCCAGATACCTGCATATGCTGATAGAATCATAGAATCAGTCAGGGTTGGAAAAGACCACAAGGATCATCTAGTTCCAGCCCCCCTGCCATGGGCAGACACACCCTACCCTAGATCAGACTGGCCAGAGCCTCATCCAGCCTGACCTTAAAAACCTTCCAGGATGGGGCCTGAACCACCTCCCTGGGCAACCCAATTCCAGGTTCTCACCATTCTCATGGTGAAGAACTTCCTCTTCACCTCCATTCTGAATCTCCCAACCTTCAGCTTTGCTCCATTCCCCCTAGTCTTGTCACTACCTGATATCTTTGGATGCACAAGATGAGTGTGAATAGAGTTTAGCATAGTTTTAGTTTAGCTTTAAACTAGAGCAGCTGTAGCCATCATTGAATTAGTGTCCAAATTTACGTGTACAATGTATGAAAAATGTTTGAGTTTTTAAAAGATGAGCAGCATATGTGTAGTGTAGGTTATTAAGTCCTTGTGAATGGCCAGAAACTAACTTGGAGTAGATGCCTGGCAGTCAACAAAAGTTAGTAAAATAGACTGAAATGGCAGCAATGAAACTTCTACATGAGATTTACCCTTCAAACAGCCTAATGAAGAAGAGAGGAAATAATTTAAAATACATGAAAAGCTCTAATAAAGGCAGAGCAAATTTTCTCTGCCACTTGCTTAACTAGATACTTTTAATACTGTCTGTAATGATGGCTCTGGAATGTCCAGGATTGAGTAGGTTGTGGAATTGTACTACAAATTTACTATACTTTTCACTATAGATGCATGGCATTTCATCAGAACATCAGTAGCTGAGAAAGGGTCCCTGATCTTAAAAGGAAAATGGATGGAGCCAGGCTCTTCTCGGTGATGCCCCATGGCAGGACAAGAGGCAGTGGGTGGAAGTTGAGGCATAGAATATTTCATGTAAACATAAAAAGGATTTTTTTCACTGTGAGGGTAACAGAACACTGGAACAGGCTGCTTGGGGGGGTTTGTAGAGTCTCCCTCTTTGGAGATACACAAAACATGCCTGGATGCATTCCTGTGTGACCTGGTATAGGCGGTCCTGCTCTGGCAGGGAGAAGTTGGTCTAGATGATCTTTCAAGGTCCTTTCCAGCCCCTGACATTCTGTGATTCTGTAAATCATAGTTCAGTATCTTAGTTTCTACACTTAAATATGTAGGGTAAAGAATATTGAACCTTTTTTTTTTGTTTGTTTGTTTATGTCACTGTTAAAATGTGTTTTGTGTTGGAAATACTTGCAGTTTCATGCCCTTAAGTGGTTAATGTAAAATTGCTGAACAATCTGTCATGAAGTCTCTTTAGGTGTTCTCTGCAAAGGACAGACAGTAAAGCTCTTATCTCTTACAAAGCCAGTAGAAGATCATGAGTCAGAATGAAATTCACTTACTTCTCTTTGTGTTTGATCTCCTGGGCAAAGCTAACAAAAGGGTTAGGTAAGGAAATGTCACTTACTGCGTAACCACTGCAGTAACTTGCTTTGTGTTGTTTCCATAGGAAAAGCATCTAATAATTTTAATATCTGCACTGCTAAAAATATTTATTTGACCTCAAAATTCTTTGAACTTAGAGGAATCTTCAGGCATTAATTACATGTTTTCAGAATGTCACTTAATTTTTCCAGCTGTTAATGGGGAAGAAAAGCTGAACCCATTGTACAGTGTTTGCACAGCTCAAAAATGTACAACAAATGAATGTACTGCATCTTCTTTTTTTCCTGTAAGATAGTGAAAGTGAAGACAGTGTACTCAGATAGAAACCTGAGCCAGGCCTGTAGGAGTTTCCTGTTAAGATCTTGTCCCAGGTTTTGTGTATGGACAGTATTGTAACACTTTGGAGCGCCCCAAAGGAAAACTTATGAAATGTGTAATGTAACAAACCACTACACCAGCGGTACAGACAATTCTCATTCTTTTGGTTTTTTGTTATGAGTCAGGATCTCAGCCATGTTATTAGCAGTATTTACTGTTTGCAGTACTGGTCTTGTTTCACTTTTTGGACAAAATATTAGTGGGACACCAAGATATACTGTGGGCCCCTGAGACCTGATCATTAGGAAGGGACCACAAGTTGCTGAATGCTCACAGGTGGTGGTTGCTCATCTAGTTGCATACTTTACTGTGGTGCAGTACTACCACTCATCCACTCTTAATACTTAGGCTGTAGTACGTGGTTGTGTAAATTTCAGGGGATCCTGTACAGTAGTCATAAGTTCATATGTTGAGCAGCAGGCTGTGTACACTGAGGTGCATATCCTTGTATCAAGATACCTGCATATTATTTAGGACTGTTTGATGTGACAGTTCTTTTGAATACCTTGTTTCACTACATGTGATGTGACACATGATCAGGTTGGTAATAGCAGTGTACATGGTAGTCATTTTACACATGTATGGTGTAGGTTTGTTGTAAGTGGGCTTCTTTGCTAGCAAAGAGACTTCCTGATAAGTCTATCTTATCTGGCTTCTGTTATATTTTCCCTCTGTTCTGTCCATCTAAGAAGGGGAGTGGGTTTGGTGGCCATTTGGCCCCCAGCCAGGGCCAAACTGCCAAAATTGACTAGAGAGGTTCAGAATAGCCAGGGGAATCTGGGATGTTTCAAAGTTCATAAAACTTCTGCCCGTATACAACAAGCTGTTAGTTGTTCATGCATCTGCACATGCTTCCTCCTTCCAGAAGAAGCATCTGGCTGCTTGGATAGGAGCATATATCACAGTTCAGAAACACCTGCCTTGTTTTGTGCCATCTGGATCTCTGCCTGTCTCAGGAGAGACCCAGTGACAGCAATACTACACTACAGATTCAGAATTAAATCATAGGTCACTTTAATTACACACTTCTAATAACACCTTAATTCAGTATTGTGGATTTGAGAAGCAGTAAAAGTCTGGAATATATTACTTCTTTTTAGGACAAACTGTAGCATGAAACAAGACAAAGAAATCCTTTCACTGGTCTTTATCTGTAAGATTTTTGTGTGTGTTACAATACCATATAACTGAAGATTGTGATAAGTATCTCACAGCTGAAAGAACAGCTAAGAATATGTACATTGTTAGTCCTGCATTTGAATTTTCTTTTTGTTGAGGATTAATCTTATCGCAAATGCTGAGCAAACAGTGTGGTTAGATAAGTACAGTTGTTTCCTCCATATAAAACAGATGTAAGTACTTTTTGAACTACTTCTCAAGTGCTGAGCTGTCAGTACTACAATAGTAAATAAATAGTGTTTCCTGAGATTCCTAAGGCTTCCACAAAGATTTTGCAGATTGATTAGAATGGGCATACTGTAACAGTCTAAGGAATTTTCATAGTATGGTTTTGTGTTTTCAGTTGACAGAATTGAAGGCAGACTTCCAGTACCAGGAGTCTAACTTGAGAACAAAGATGAACAGTATGGAGAAAGCTCACAAGGAAACTGTGGAACAGTTGCAGGTGAGTAGTTGCTTACCAATACTTGAGAAATACTTCAGATGGAATTATGCTCTTCATTCACAGCAGGGGTGTAGTGCCTTATCATGTGTAAGTTCCGATGCGTTGTGCAGCAGTTCAGCAGTCGACAATTTCCGTATGAATTAAATTCACTGTAAGAATTGCTTTCTAACTTTAGGAGCTAGAGGCTTACCTAACATAGGTTCTCAAAGGTTGTTGTATTTTTGCGTCTGTTCTCAGATACTTAATCAGTTGTCAGTGTGCTGTTAACCAGACTTAACGGCTCGGTGTTAACGTAATTGACAGCTGAAGCATGTTTATCAGGATGAAAGCCTGACAAATTGCAGGCTGAACAGATACTCAGTGCAATACCTCTGGTGCTAAATCTTGCACTAAAGAAAATGTGTTTACCTTTTCTGTTGAAGATGGCATGTGCATATCAAAAAGCATATAAAAATTTTGAAAAGTGATTGTTACCTGCTTTGAATATTCTCAGTGAATGTGTTTTGAGAATTTGTTTCATAAGTGCCATGGGAAGTTAGTGCATGACACAGAGAGACATTTCAATAACTCATAATACTTTTTTTTAATCTGTTGCAGGCCAAAAACAGAGAACTGCTCAAACAGGTTGCAGCATTGTCAAAGGGCAAAAAGTTTGACAAAAGTGGGAGTATACTAACATCTCCTTGAGGAACTGGTTATTAAGATTTACTACTCAATGTAAATTTGAGTAATTCTGTGGAGCCCTTAAAATCCTGTGTAGTGGAAAAAATATTTTTGCACACCAGATTAGTTGGCATGTTTCCTACATGTTTTTATAATTAATATGCAGCTTTTTTTTAGTTACTGTTCAGATGAAATACTTCAACTGGCTTGAAGAATGTTTTTATTTTTTTGATACTGGAAACTTTTTGCCAGCAATAGTATTAAACAATTGCATAGAGAGCATAGCGGTGTTCTCTCTAAAAGGACAACATGCAATAACAAACTAGGTGTACTTTTTACAAAGCAGCAACCAAGTGTTTTAAACAACACTGATGTCAGCCAAAAGTTTATGAATTTGCAGTGACACTAAACACTGATTTCTGCCAACTGTCATTTTACTTTGTATCAAAATACAAATTTGGAATGGAAATCATGGTGCTCTCAAAAGAAACTTAAGAAAAAAAAGGCATTTAAGGATGTGTAAATACAACTGTAACGGTTATATTCTTAGTTATAACCAGTAATTAGTGTTTTACATTCTTGTGATAGGGATCTCCTGAAAGATTATCTATTGTACAGTAACAGAGGCAGTGTGGTTTTTTGTAAGATTTACTGTAGATTTTTCTTGCAAGTGCCTTTCTCCAACTGTTTATTTATAGGAATGTTGGTATTTTGTACATAAGGTTTTTATGTTTTCAAATCATGTTTAATAAATGTTTTATGTAAATATAAATGTGTGTACAGAGGAATCTGAAACAAAGATCAAAATGGCTAGTGCAGTGCTTGAAGCAGCATTAAGAGCTAGCTAATGGATGGACAGTGAGTATTGGCTTTAGATAACCTTTGTAGCTTGTGTCTGTGAGGTGTAGAGTTTTGTTAGTGCTGCTCATGCCAACCATTTCCTGAGGGGGGGAAAAAAAAAAACCAAAATGTTTTTTGCCACACTGGAGTGTAGTGGTTTGTTCATGTATTTTTCCCATTTGGCACAGCGCTGATTTTAATTCCATGGCAGACATTGTACTCCCAATGTTACATCCTTAGTGATACACACTCAACAGTTTTTTTTTTACAAAATTATTCCCCACTGTCTGATTTTTTGTACTTAGTTGTAACATAATGGTGATTATTTTTAATTAATTGCAAGGTTTTCTTCCCCTAGTAAAGGTGCACAATAAGAAAAGGGTAGCCAAAATTAATGGTCTTGAAATTAATTAAGGTATCAGAGGGTGAGTTGGTTTAATGTTTTGGGTAGATTTTGATTCTGAATTACATCAGTTTAAGTTTAGCTTTGCTCCTAATGGACATTAGTGGTATCCAGAAATTTCTATTAAGTTAGTACACCCTAAGTTCTCTGTTCACAAAAGTATGTTAAATGTTGGCATGAAGTACATTTGAGTAAGTAAAAGGATTAGTTCTGCTCTGGGTACCAATTGGTAATAGGGTACCTGCTGGTATTTCAGTAAGAATAATTGTGTAGAATAAGCTACACACCTTTTTAATCAAAGAAGTAAAATCATAGAATGGTCTGGGTCATCTAGTCCAACCTGTATCTCAGGTTTCTTGCCTGCCCACCCACATACTGAACTGTGAATACCTTTGTAGTAGTTCAAAGATGTTCCAGCAGTGACAGACTACTGAACATTTGAAAAAAAATGAAGGTATCTTATTTCCTGTGGTATATATGTATTTTTATACCCTAAAAATCAACTTATATGTTTATAAATGCTCTTCTTTAAAATTGGTAGCCTAAGGTAGAGAGTGCTGCTGTCCTTCAAGGATGTTTTGGGTTGGGTTTTTTTTCTATTATACAAATTTATAACTTCCATTAATTCAGTGTTAGCATTTTGATAATGCTTCTTTTTTTTCAATTGAATGGAAACCCTTGTTTGGTGAAATTGGCTTTAAAATGTGGAAATGCATAGTAAGCTGCAATGCTTGAACTAAGGTCACGTAATGGTATCTGTTCAAGCTGCAGTAAAGGACATTTGAAAGGAACAAGCTGAAATTTTATGTTAGAAATAACTGACTTTATAAATCCAAGTCTAAAAATTTTTTAGGGGCTTCGTGATGTTTAATCCTAATTAAATACCTGCAGGTTTTCTTCTATATTCTAATTTTTAACATGAACTTTTTAAAAAGTTGTGAATCAGCCAACTGAATCACTGTACTGAAAGTAGTGTCCTGGAGCTGTAGGTTATTGACATAATAAACTGATGTTCTTTAAATGTGGATCTGCGAGGAGATTGTTGTACTGTATTGTGCTTTTTTAGCCTGTTCCCAGATGTCGATTAGCATTGAGCAGTAATGGCCATTTTGGCTCCAGTTATTTATGTATTTTTAAGCCTGTGAATATCGCGACCCCCTTTTAGATGGTCTGTCTAACCATGCCTTCTGCAGTGAAGCTCTTCAGCTGTCCACTTGTATAGACTGTTGAAATACTGTACTGGCACACATCCGACCGTTGACATTTTGTACCTTTTCTAAATGCAATGTTTCACAATAAAATCTTGTCAAAACATTAATCGCTCTTGCAATGAATATTCAGAAATTCATATTTCGTATTAATCCTTTATGCTGTGTCACTCACTGAGAGTCCGTGGCCAAAAGAAGGCAGAATTTAATAATTACATTTAGTGGTTTGGTTTCTGGCAAGGTGTTACAGGCTTAAGAACCGCAGAGGTTCTGAAGTCCTCCAGAGGGTACATGGAGGTGGACACAAGGAAGTGCAATCTTTGTTCTTGCATTCACATCAGCCTGCATCCCTATATAAACAGATACTCCTGTCTCTTCTGCCCTTGTCTCCCTTTCTTTTTCCTGACCTGTACCCTTACCTCTTGATTTGCTGAGGGGAGCAGCCTTCTGCCCTTGGCTGGAAAGGTAATTTCTAGCTTCACAATTTGGGTCTGGTATGGGGCACAAGCCATGGGGTGGAAGGCACTGGGGTCTGGTGTTTGGCCTAGTTGGAGGGAAGGTTTTGCAATGTGTTGGACTAGTGTGGCCCAGATGGAGGACTGGCCCGAGGCCTAAATAGTATGGGTTTGTGTATTTTCTGTATGTTTGTTAATAGTATTTCCATTTAAACTTCTGATCCTGTGTGGAGCGTTTTTATTTTACTCCTTTGAGGAAGGGGCAAAACACCTTTCTGTCCTTTTGCTCCGGGCAGCTCATGGCTCGAAAGCAGGGCACGAGATCAGACACCTGGGGTTGTAAACAAATTGTCACAAATTAGAGCTTCAAATTACTTTCTTACAGGAATATATTTTGGGTTTCTACAATAAAGTTATAATACATACACTGTAGAGAAGGAAAAACCCCCAATATTAAGATTCATCCAGTGGCATTTAATAAAGCCTTCAATAGGCTTTTTACACTCCGATTTAACATCAGCTCTTAGATTTGAAAGTTCCTTCACATACGCTGTGTACAAATTAGGTGATTCTGAGATTTGTGGTGGTGTTGGTAGTTTTCTATGTTCACTCCCTTGCATCAGGAAGCGTTTAGGCACCCACACCAACATGCTTCTGGCTGTTGGTCATGGTGGCTGCAATTGTTAAGTCTCATTTTATTTTTCTCAGCAGTCGCTCTTCATCTTTCCACAGCAGAATGCTTCTCATTTAAGAATTGAAGTTCAGAATGGGGGGGGGGGAAAATCAAAACACCAGAAGACCCCACAACCAACTGAACAAAAAGAAGCAAATAGAGAGAAAAAAAAAGGCAACAAAAACCACCAAACAAGCCAGAAGAGAGTAAGATTCTGTAGGTTTCTGGTCAAGGCAGAGGGGAAGAAGTGTCAGAGCCCCATTCTTAACAGCACTGTATGTTTTATATAAAGCATAGTAATAATATGATCTTCTAAAACTGAGTTGTTATTAACCTTATTTTAATGCATATTGACAGTGTGTTTGTTGAAGCCACTGATTTTAAAGCTAACGGCATGTCAAGACCGCACGTGGTGCTTCCATGTGACACACAGGAAACTTGTGTGTCTGGCCACAGATCGACTCCCTAGAAGAGATTTGCATCACATGAAGAAAGTTTCCTTAAAGAAATTTTAAGTTAACAAAACCAGCGTGTAGGCACTCAGTTGCTTCTTAATGGTCTTCAGTAGATTCAGAAGCTCTGAATTCATGGTGATTTTTTTTTTTCTTCTTTTTGTTCTTCACACTAAAGTTTATTATTTTGTTAAAACTTCTTTAAGATGTTTGTGGAATTTTTGTTCCTTCAAATGCATTACTGAAGCACTGGTGCTGTGGAAAATGCTGCAGCTGAAGAGGTTTTCTGCTGTGTGATGTGTAGCTCCTTTAGTTGTAATCATGTAAAAGGTATTGTACAAAATTTCTTCTGTTGAATCCCACAGAAGAAGCAAGGGGAATCAGAAGAAGGATTATTAAGGTGGAAAGAGGTAGGTGTTTGCGGTAGTCCTGGGAAAATAATTTGGGGATGTGCCAAATATCACATAGTTGAGGTTTTTTGAAGGCACATCTGTGAGTAGTCTTCAATGTGTAAAATACAGCCCTGTTTAAGGGAGGTTTTTCACTTTAATGATGCTAGAAGTCAAATATGAGAAAGCAAACAACTTGATCAAATGGACACATGAGGATGCACAATGTAAAACCCATACATAAGCAGCTAGTCGTGCTGATTAGGCCCAGAAAAGTAGGTAAAGATACAGGAGCCTTGTATACTATTGCCACAGCTGGGTAATGGCACAAGTTTCACCGTGTGGCTAAAGCATTCTGTCTATCTGCTCTTACATATTAGAAATTATCCTCGAAGGTATGTCACTCACCAGCACATGAATCATTGACATTTTCCCTTGCTTTAACCCAAACAGAAAACAAGTCTGAATTTGTCCATTTACCCTTGAAAGTGTTCACTATAGTATGCTGACACTATAGTAAGTGACTGCTCCTGGCAATTTCTCTGCACCATCTCTTTCTGGTGGGTAAAAGCAGTTTTGAGTTTTGACTGAAGGTAGTTTAAGTACTTCTGACACTGATGTGCTAAACAAGCCAGATGAAAAAGAGGAGTTGTTTGTAGATTTTTCTTCTACTAAGGCTTTCTAACTCTCAAAGTACTTGCATAAATTAGTCTTTGTCAGTTGGAAAATAGGCATTCCAGCTTCTGAATAATACAAAAGACTGAAGATAAACCTGCATGGTCTTTGTATACAAAATGTCAGTCTTACAAGTATGAGCAAAAGAATAGTGTTATTGCAACTTCTTTGGATTGCAGAAGGCAAAACTGGACCAAACAAAAAAAAAACAGGTCACAGTTGCTTTGCACCATTTTGTTACACCTCACAGGAATGTGAGGTGTTCCTTCTACAGCTTCTGTCTGTAGCCTCAGTTGATTTTTACCTCCAGTTGCACATTCTCCTTCCCTCCCTTTTTTAGTAACTTAGAGCATTTTGTGTTGAACTGAATGCTGAAAACCTGTCGATGCTTTCCCTTATTGGAATCGACAGATAAACATAAGTTTTATTTCAGTTAAAAATTCACTGGTGATCCTTCACCAGGTACATCAACTTTTGTGTTTTCATTTTATGGAAATATTGGAGATGGGTTATATTTGTATATATTCCTTGGGAAACATTTTTGTCTTGGAAAATGTTTTGTGTAATGGATTACTTTTCACAGAATCACATTAATTGTCTGCGCACAAGTCCATCAGAGCATAAATGTTAGAATTATTTCCTAGAATGTTTTTGTCCAGCTGTGGTCTGGTCTTGAAAATACTTTGTGACTGTATTGACTAGAATTATATTTTTTTGAAAGTATTATTAACAAATTAAAATGTACTGAGCCTCTTTACTAGCAGACAAGTGTCTTTTGTGGGTAAAGGTGATTCCTTTTGCTGGATATGAATGTAAAGTGAGGCATTTTCCTTTATTTAAGGAGGAAATCTGTATCCCTTGAATTAGTGTGCTTATAGGTTCAATATGTTAGAGCATTAAAAACCTTCCAGAAAGGAGACAAGTTGTAAGGTTGTGTTTGCTAGCATAGCTTAAATCAACCAGGGAGGTTGTGGCTGCTCCCTCCCTGGATGTGTTCAAGGCCAGGTTGGATGAGCCCTTGAGCGTCCTGATTTAGTGGGAGGTGTCCCTGCCTATGCCAGGGGGTTGAAACTGGATGATCTTTGAGGTCCCTTCCAACCTAAACCATTCTATGATTCTACCACTGAAAGGCTGATACATTAGCCTAGCTGACTCCCCTGAAGCAGCCTCAGAGCACTCACACTATCTGCTGCAGTGTGGTAGCTGCACAATATGTTACCAAGTGCAGCCAGGAACAACATTTGTAGTCATTCCTTCATAGCCTGGAGCACATGTCCTGTAAGGAGCATCTGAGGGGCCTGTGGTAGTTTCTGGAGAGGAGACCTTATCAATCTCTACAACTATCTGAAGGGAGGTTGGAGAAAGGATTATCAAATACTGGAATGTTCTGCCCAGGACAGTGGTGAATTCACCATTCACCACAAGTGACATGTGGAGCTGACACCTAGGGACATGGTTTAATGTAGAACCTTCAGTGCTGGGTGAAAGGTTGGCCAGAATAACATTGGAGGTCTTCTCTATATTCTGTGATTCATGATCTGCAGGAATTTGCATGCAGACTTGGTTTGCAGCATTCATGAGAGTTACCATAGTGCAGGATATTTCTATAACATCCACAGAAGCAGAGTGAGCACTTGATTCTCCGTCTTACTGGGAAGATATGAGATTGTTTTGCATAAAAAACCCAAACTGCCTTGCAAAATGCAGTTGAAACTTGATTTCTGCATTCCTTGCTTGAAAATACTTGAGTCTTTCTCCTATAATAAACTAGTTTTTAGGGTGTGATTATTAGCCCACAGTGCTTTTCCCTCCTATTTTGCATTACAGTTAATGATACGTAAAGTTTTTATTTTAAATAAGCACAATTATGTTTGGTTGGTTGGGGATTTAAAAAAAATGTTTGTTTGTTTGTTTTTTAACCAAAAGTGATGATATGAACTCCTTCCCTTAATTCCAAAATGCATAATTTAGTAAGAGAAAGTGGAGCTAAATGGGATGGGCTGCCTACATCAGTTCAGCCACTAGATGCTGCTTAAACCTCACAGTTTCTCGGGAGGCTCTGGTTGAAAACCTTTCTGCCTACCACCTGCAGTCCACAGTGGATAGCCATTCCTGCTCAGATACAACACTGATGCTAAAATGAGAATATTCTCAATTCTGAAAGAGTTGTCCTGTGAATATATATTTTAGACTATTTGAAATATATGTTTGGAAATTAGGCCTAGTGATATAGATCGTGTCTAACATAATTAGATATCTTAAAATATTTGTGCTTTCTCTGATTGCTTTATCTTAAGAAAGAAAAATCCCGATTTTATAGATTGGAAGGCTGATCCATGGAATAATGCAGCCTGGCTGCTGTCACCCAAAATGAAAGAAAAAAAAGTCTGAAGAATTTTTGTAATAACAGTTTACCTGTTATACAATATGCTGCATTAGTGAGATATTTTAAATTATATGGATGTTTGTTACATAGTAAGGTAGTTTTCTAAGCTTGTAAAATAAATATTTTTGCACAAAGAAGCATTTTTAAAAGCTATTTTTGGTAGAAAATTTCAAGTAAACAGAGCAGGGAGCAGTAACTTCCCATCTATTTCTTTCCTCTTAGTCTGTTGCCTGCATGATGTAATTCTTATATTATGCACTATGTGAAGAACTCTGTATGAAAACAGTAAAGTTCCCAAGAGTACTAATCTTGTTGTCCATCTTTAAAGCCCTTTTGCATTATTATATGTTTGGTAACAACATTCTAAACAAGTTTTGTATGAATCATAGAATCATAGAATGGTTTAGGTTGGAAGAGACCTTAAAGATCATCCAGTTCCAACCCCCTGCCATAGGCAGGGACACCTCCCACTAGATCAGGTCACTCAAGACCTCATCCAGCCTGGCCTTGAATCATAGAATTGGTCCAGTTGGAAAAGACCTCTAAGGTTAGTGACTCCAACTGTCAACTGAAGACCGTCATGACTATTAAACCATGTCTTGAAGTGTCATGGCCTCATGTTTCTTTGAACATCTCTAGGGACTGTGACTCCACCATCTCCCCAGATAACTTCCTCCAATGCCTGACCACTCTTTCTGTAAAGTTTATCTAATATCCAATCTAAACCTGTCCTGACACAATTGAGGCCATTTCATCTCATCTGGTCAACTGATACCAGGCAGAAGAAACTGCTCCCCACCTGACTACAACCTGCCTTCAGGTAGAGGACAATGAGGTCTTGACTCAGCCTCCTCTTCTCTAGACTAAACAAATCCCAGTTTCCTCAGTCACTCCTCATAAGACTTATTCCATAGACCCTTCATCGACTTTGTTGCCTGTCTCTGGATATGTTCCAGCGAGGGGCCCAAAACTGATCAAAAGATCCAAGATGTGGTCTCACCAGTGCCAAGTACTGGGACATGATCTGCAGGGGGTTGGAGTAGATGACCTCTGGAGGTCCTCAACCCAACCCATTTTAGATTCTGTGTAGGACACGAAGAATATGTCTGGTTTTGTGGTGGTTTCCCTTAGTCCATAGCCATAAATGGAACTGAGTTGTATATCAGATGCCGTATGTAGCCCCTGTTTTCAGAAAAGCCCCAAGCACTGTGCTTTTAAAACAATTTGTGTTTTCTTAGAAGAGGCTTTGGATCAGGCCTTGCATACTAATTTAACTTTATCTTGCATGTGCATCAAAGTACTAAGTCACAAGAGCCTAAAAATCAGTATTTTGGAGCTGTTGGGGTTTATTATGCATTTTTAGTTTATACATTCAGCTAAAAAAGTGAACTCCAAGCACAAAGTAGTTCCTCACTTCTTGCCTAGTGTCAGAACAAAGTAATGTAGTTGAATGAGAAATGTAATTTTGCCTGTATTTTGTTGCTGTGGCATGAACAGAATTTTTTTTTTTTCCTGAAAACTATCTTTGCAACAACTCACAGAACATTATTCCTGAGTGAAAATACAAGCAAACGGAAATCATAGCAAAAATCAGATAGCATCTTAATCCATTTATAATGCTGTCATACTTAACATCTTAAGTTGAGTGAATTAGGAGATAGTGGAGGAGGAAAAAAAAAAGAAAAAGTAATCCAGATAATTTTAAAAAGCAGTAAATAGAAATTTTATGGTGATTCAGAGTGCACTCATAAACTTGGTTCTACTGTCAAGATTGCTATCAGGCTGATAAATGCATTTTATCTCATAATAAGAAAAAATGAGTATGTTTTATGAAATGGCAAGACAAGATGTTTTTCATTCTTGGGCTATAGTTAGGAACACAGATATTGATACATTATTTACAAGAGTAGTATCAGACCTTATAAAAACAGTAATTCATCTAATCTGAAAATATCTCTACTGCTCCAGTAGAACATGAAAGAAATTTTTAGTAGTGGATACAAAACGACCTCTTGACAGATAAGTTTTCTTTTTAACCCCATTGGAAGCTTTTCTGTACCCTAATTTCTGTTTCTTAAATCTAACTAATGTTGCAATCATAGTTGAATTTTGTGGCAAAAAGTTCAATAAATTAATAAATTTCTGATGGGTTTTTCTTAGTTAATACATTTATTGGCTTAGAATTTAAAGGTTGTATTTCTCTTCTCCAGGATCAGCACATTCAGAGATTCTGCAAGTATTGATCATCAGTTAAACTGTTTTGTTGTTACTTAGCACCATTGACTTTTCACAGTAAGATTTGCTCTTCAAGAAATGGACAGGTTAGTCACCATGCATGTGAACCTTCCTCTCCCCAAACATCCATCAGCCTCCTAGTGTAAACAAGGCTTCCATTTTCTTGACTCTTGTTCTAGAGCTATTTTTTACCATCTGGGTTTGGTAGCTGGAACCAGTTCTGACCCCTTCTGGAATGACTACTCTCAAGTTCATCCCACCCACTGGGCTGGCTGAGGTCCAGCCATGTCCAACTATGGTTGTTGTCCCACATCCCAGCAGTGGTTGTACATGTCAAGCCACACATGTTAGTTCATCATGGAGAGGGAGAGTGAATAGGAGGGATCTTACTGCTATGAAGGAAGGGTGAACAGATCAGTGGCCCATTGCTGGGGATAGTGGTTGGAGAACAGCCAGGCAGAGAGGGACTTGGGGATACTGGTTGACAGTTGACTGAACATGAGCCAGCAGTGTGCCCAGGTGGCCAAGAAGGGCGATGATATCCTGGCCTGTATCAGGAATAGTATGACCAGCAGGACCAGGGAAGTCATTCTGACCCTGTCCTCAGTGCTGGTCAGGCCACACCTTGAGTACTGTGTCCAGTTCTGGGCCCCTCAATTTAAGATGTTGAGGTGCTTGAACGTGTCCAGAGAAGGGCAACAAGGCTGGTGAGGGGGCTGGAGCACTGCCCTATGAGAAGTGGCTGAGGGAGCTGGGGTTGTTCAGCCTGGAGAAGAGGAGGTTCAGTGGAGACTTTATTGCTCTCTACAACTACCTGAAGGGAGGTCGTAGCCAGGATTGATCTCTTCTCCCAGGCAAACAGTGACAGAACAAGAAGACAGCCTCAAGCTGCATCAGGGCAGGTTTAGGCAGGGTGTTAGGAAAAAGTTCTTCAAAGAAAGAGATTGGCCATTGGAATGGACTGCCTGGGGTGGTGGAGTCACCATCCCTGGAGGTGTTTAAAAGGAGACTTATTGCCAGGTTTAGTTAATTAGAGGCTGTTGGGTGATTGGTTGGATTCAATGATCTCAAAGGTGTTTTTCAACCTGGTTAATTCTGAGACTCTGTGATTCTGTGGTGAGAAGATGCTCTGCAGCAGTGGTTCTCAATAGAAGATCTAAACCCCCATGGTTAAAACTAAGTATTTTGGAGCTAATCTTCAAAATTATAGTGCCTTTGCAGTGTTCCCAGTTACACATTTGTTAGTGTATATAACAGAGTGTACAAGGTGTTAATGATTGACAGCACTACAACATCCAGAAAATTGTAGAAAATGCTTGGGTTTATTAAGGATGAGATGGAAGTTAGAATTGCTCAGCACTCATCCTGGTGAGGGTTGATTCTTGATCCCTTTGTCCCTTGGAAGGGTGTTAAAAGGTAGGTTGTCAACTTAACTACAACCACTTACTGATGGACAGTCAGAAGATGAAAGCTGTGAGGGTTTCAATATGCTAGGCTCACCAGAAGAGGAAGCAGTAATGCAGATAGTAGATCCTTGAGAGGGAGAGCAGACTTTGTTCAAATTATGTCTTCATTAGCTCATTTAAGATCAAGTAGAGATGTTTCCCATCATAACTTCTACCAAAACAGACTTAACTTCTCTAGCACATTCTTAAGGTCTGTCTGGATTAGGAGTTCAGTCAGTCCAGGTCTCCTACCAGATCCTGCTAACTAAAAAAAGGGATTTCTCACATTTGTCCTGTGATTAGCTGTTTTGCATCACTGTATACAGCTTTTAATTGCCTAACAGAAATGTGAATGCTTTTTGAGCAAATCTTCCCAAAGAGGCCTGGGCTTCACTTACTTCTTAGCACTTTGCTACACGTCAGTTCTGCCCAATATATGTGGGACTTCTCGTATCCCTGCAGAAAATTTTAATTTCTTTTTATTTTTCCCACCTTTCAAGATGCAACTGCAGTCATAGATGCAATTTCCAGTCTTAAGAACAGAACTCTGTGCCATGTTGACGCTGCATTGAGGCAGCTGAACAGACCTTAGAGGAGACAGGGTGGGAAAAAAGAATCATAGAATTATAGAATGGTTTAGGTTGGAAGAGACCTCA
>VWZI01021461.1:437-10463 GCA_013396835.1 Psilopogon haemacephalus
TACACCGCCTGCTTCACCCAGACCTATGCGTCGGCGGCTGTCAGCGTCCCCCCTTCCAGGGGTGGGAGTCTTTATGCCACCCCCCAGGGACCCCAGCTCAGGACTCTCCGCTCGGCCTCGGCGGGACGGCTGCCGGTAAGGTGTCCGCACTCCCTCCGCGCTTCGGGAATCGCTTCGGTGGGTCTGGGGGGGAGCGGGGCTGGGTGACCCCAAGAGGCACAGCACATAGCCCCTCACCTTCCAAACCGTGCCGCTCCTCTCGGGGTGCGGAACCCCCGGCACGTCCCCCGGGGGCTGGGCGGCAGCCGAGACGCCCTGCGGTGGCTGAGCCCTTGCTCAACTTCCCCCGGCCCTGCCTTCCGCCGCTCGCAGCCTTTCGGCCTCCTGCCTGTGCCCGCGGGTCACGGTTCGGGTCCTGGTGCCGGCCACAGTGTGACAAGCCACAGTCAGAGCAGGGCTGGGCACTGCTGAGGCCACACCTCGAGTCCTGGCTTCAGTTTTGGGCTCCCCACTCCAGGAAGGACATTGAGGGGCGAAGAAGCTGGGGAAGGGTCTGCAGAGCAGGGCTGGGGACGAGCAGCTGAGGGAGCTGGGGAAGTTCACCCTGGAGAAGAGGAGCCTGAGGGAGACCTCATTGCTCTCTGCAGCACCCTGAGAGGAGGCTGCAGCCAGGTGGGGGTTCGGCTCTCCCCCTAAGGAACAAGGGACAGGACAGGAGGAAATGGCCTCAAGCTGCACCAGGGGAGGGTTAGATTGGGGATGAGGAACAATTTCTGCCCTTTGAAGGTTGTCAGACCCATCCCTGGAAGGCTTTCAAAGCCGTGGAGATGTGGTGGGGGCTGTGGTTTGGTGGTGCTCTGGCAGTGCTGGTTCATGCCTGGTTGGACTCAGTGTTCCTGAGCTCCTTTTCCTACCAGAACGCTTCTGGGACTCTGTGCAGCCTCTTTCATGTGAAGGAAGTGCAGGATGGGTGCTGCTGTGTGTTTGGGGGGCACCCCACATGCCCACTGGCTCTCTGCTTTGGGGCTGGGACCTCCGAGGTGACACAGAGTGATTTTCACCCAAGGAGGTGAGGGCTGGGGGGGCTGGGGGTGCTGAGCAGCACTGCCCCAGCTGGGTTCCTGCCTGCAGTCACAGTGGGGTTTGCAATGTGTTTTTTTGGGGTGTGTGAGTCTGAGGCAATCGCCATCCTCCATGGGACACCCCAGGGCTTTAAGTGGGGACCCTGATGGGGGTTACCATGGGGATGGAGTTTCTGGCCTTGCCTCTGTCCCCATCACCCAGCCTGGGGCCAGGGCTTGCAGAGCTCAGCACCCACTGCTCCTAAACAGGAACCTGAGCCCCAGGCTGGGTGCTGGTCCCATGCCCAGCATTGGGGTGCATGTGCAGCTCTGTCCAGCTCAGCTCTCCTCCAGGATGGCCCCCAGCGAGCCCCCGGCTGCTCAGCCCTGCTGGCAGCTGGCATTTAATTCCTGCCCACCCCAGCCTGGGCGTGTGTCCAGCCCTTACTGTGAGCCTCTGTTCTCCCCCAGATCCTGGGAGGGATCCCAGGCCCTGCTAGCTTCCATTCCAATTTTTTCAAGCCTTGATTTATTTATTTATTCCACCCCTTTCCCTGGTCCCTGATGCCTGGTGCCAGCTGGAGGTGTTGCCATGGCTGGAGCACAGGGGGGGCTCTTCGTGCCGTGGTTGTGGTGCTGGCTGGGTCTGTTGCAAACCCTGTCCCCGGGGGCTCCAGGACCACCTGTCTCCTCCTTGGCCCCTTTGTCTTCAGTCCATGTGAGGTGCTGCAGCCTCTGCTGCCAGGGGGCTGCTCTTTAAGGAGTGATCCCCCTTTGCTGCCCCCTGCCTGAGTGGCACCCCAGAGATTGGCAGTGTGGAGCTGGCTTGGGGCTAACAGCCTCTTTGGCATCACCATCACCCATGCCAGGAGATGCTCAGGGTGCTCCTGCCCTGAATGTGGTGTGGGGAGGCTCACGTTGCTGTGAAGTGCTTGTCCCCGAGCGACGCTTGGGAATGATGACCTCTGTGTCATCACCACCACCATCATCGTCACTTGCTCCAGGAGATGCTCAGGGTGCTGCTGCCCATGACTGTCCCCTAAACGGGATCGGGGATACACACACTTATATGACACCTGGGGGCACGAAGTGCTCTGACTGTTCTCTGAACAGGATCTTGGAGAGGCTTCTGTGACACGTGGGGACATAAAGTGCTCCTATGTGCCCCTCGGTACCTTGCAAGTGGCATTGCCCTGTCCCCGTCCTGTTCCCTGAGGCTGTGATCCCGTTCCCAAGCCCAGCAGGACGCTGCTGTTCCCACTCCCGTCTGTGGGCACAGCCTTTGTGCGCAGGTCCGGGGCGATCCGGCGAGGAGCATTTCCCAGCGGGGCAGCTGCTGTATGGGTTTGTGACCTGTACCTGCTCTGAGGTCTCCTGGTCCAGCTGGAGGCAGCGGCAGAGCTGGACGGGCCCCAAACAGGCTCAGGAGTTCCTTCAGCCTCTCGTCTGAGGGTCCTGCAGCAGGTGAAGTTGTTTGCCTCGCGGGAAGTGAATCGTTTGGAGCAAGTTTTAGTCTTGCCAATCCCACCCTCGGCAGACCCCTGCAGTCCCCGTGCCTGCTGCAGGGCTCAGGGCTGCAGAGCTCTGTGGGCTGGGGCAGTCCCTGCCCGCCCTGTGCCAGGAGGTCGTGTCCAGAGTCCGCTGTGGTTTCGGTTCGAGCTGGAAGGGCTGAGCTGCCTGTGCAAAGAGCACCCAGGGTGGCAGCCTCTGTGGGTGCTGGGCTGGAGCCCATCCCTGGGGTGGGGAACTGCTTGGCAGCACCCCAGGTTCTGCTGGGGTGACTCAGGGTGATCCTGTCCCCCCATGATCCCATCAGGGTTTGTTCTGCGTGGGCAGGAGGGGATCTGAGGGGTGCAAGGAGCTGGGGTCAGGAGGGCCTTTCACACTTGGAGGGTTTTTTCCTAGCTTCCAGTTCCTCTGGCCTGGAGAATGACCCCACCCAGGCTTTTCCCCTCCAGCAGTGCTAGGACTGCTTGGAGGTGGGGGGCACAGCCTTCCTCCCCACTGCAGGGTGGTGTCCCCATCCTGGGGCCAGAGCTGGGGTCTTCCTCCTCTGCCCATGGTGGGGCAGAAAGCCCCATGACTGCCCCATATCTGGGGGTTCTGCACTCCCCCCTGTGCCCTCTCTACTCCCCACTAGCCCTCAGCCATCCCAAAGGCTGGGGGAGTCCTGATCCCAGTGTCCCCACTGCGGGGGCATGGTCCCAGGGTGCCCTGTGGGTCCCCTGCCAGCTCTGGGTGCCCATCCCTGGGCTCTGCTTTCTCACACCCAGGGGCAGGCAGTGAGGCTGTGGCACAGGGTAGGGGGAAGGGGGGGCCTGGGCAAGTCCAGGGAAGGCAGTGCCCCCCCGGGGAAAAGGGCTGCTCTGGGCTGGGCACAGGATGTAGCTGCTTGAGGCAGAGCTGGCAGGGGCCCAGCCTGCCCCCCTCCCAGTGCCTTATCCCCCCCCAGCTGGCTCCTGCCCTTGCCCAGGACGTGGCCAAGTCTCCTTTCCCACCCCCAGCATCACACTGAGGTGTAACTGGTGTGTCCCACACCCTGGGAAGTGGAGGCTGCTGTGCGGAGTTGGGGGGGTCTTGAGGTTTGGCCCCTGACCCCCTCCCTCATCTGATCTGGTTCATCCCAACCCCCCCAGCCCTGGCAGGGTGCTGGGAGCCTCTCGCTGTGCCCCACTCAGCTGTCGTATGCCTAATCCTGCCTGGCTGGGGGGTGGGCAGCAGCTGGGACACAGCAGGGACCCCCTTGCCCATTGTCCTTCTGGTGTGTCCCAGCACTGCCTGAGCCCACCGAGGTGTACCCCCCGACCCCAAACTGCACACGGGGGAGCAGAGGGTCCCCTTTTATCCCCTCCTGCACCTGCGGAGGAGGGAGACCACCTTAGTGGCTGTGGTCCTGGGGGCTCAGAGGTGGCTGCAGGCACCACGCTGCTTCAGTGCCTCAGTTTCCCCATTGCTTGGGCAGATGGGATGCAGCCAACACCCCCTCCCCCACGCATCTGCGATGGGAACACACAGGTGGGCACGGCCATGGGTGTCTGGAGAAGCAAGGGTTTGGGTGCCAGCAGAATGGGGGGCTCAGGCTGATGCTCCCCCCCATCCCCAATGGCGCTGGCAAATGTGTGGGGTCTGATCCGGGGCAGGTGGTTCCCATGGGCTCGGCGGGAGCCGTCGGGGTGCCGGCAGCTCGGGGGCAGATCCGGGGGCGCGGGGGCCAAGGATGGGGGAGCGTTCGTTGGGGAAAACCTGCTCGGGGAGGGGAGGAGAGGAAGGGAGAGAGCAGATTCCCACAGGAGCTTGGGATCAGCCTGGCTCCCGGGGGGAAGGAAAACAGCCCCCGGCACCGCTCCCGCCGGCCCNGAGCCGCTGTGGGAGCCGACGCCGGGACCTGGACACCATGCGGGAAGTGCTGGGGGGGTCCGTGTGGGACAGCCCAGCCTGGGAGCAGGTACTGGGAGGGCTGGGGGGCTGCTTTTGGCTGCTGAGTCTACGTGCCCCCCTTGGGTATGGAGATGTGGGGGGGTCCTGGGGCTTGTGCCTGTGTTGGGGGGGGTTGGTTCTGTGACACCCCCAAGCTCCTCTCTGCACCCACTCTGCTGCACTCCTTCTCCAGGCTTTCTTCTCCCCGAGTGATGCTGGGGGGGGTCACTTGGGGGTGATTTCAAGGAGCTGCTTGCCCTGGTAAGGGGCAGCTTATGCAAGAAGGTGCCCCTGCACCCAGAACCCCCCACCCTGCCTTGCCCCAGTTTCCCTCCAGCTGGGTGCAGGTGTCTGGGGCACCCACGGGTCCCTGGGGAGGGCTGAGCCTCGCTGGTCCCAGGTGTGCCTGTGGCATTGGCTGCCCTCGGCTGCCTACAACCGCGGTGGGGGTGGGGGCTGTTGGGTGGAACCCTGCACCCCGGAGAGCCATCTGGCAGGGTGGGATCCAGCCTTGGAGCTGCCACCATTCCCAGTGCTCAGCCCCACGTAGCTGTGCCAGGAGCTGGGGTGAGAGGAAAGCCCAGGGGGTGCCCCACAGCTGCCGAGTGGGGCTGGGGTGTTGTGGAGCAAGCAGGCAGGAAGCCATGGTGGGGTGCTTGCTGGGACCCCCATCCCCTCACCTGGCTTTTCTCAGTGGGTGCTGCAGGAGCCCACTCCAGAAGAGGATCTCTTGCAAGATCCTCCCTCGCCCAGGCTGTGGCACCCAAGGCTCAGCTGATGGCCCTGGGGGGGCTCAGGGGTCGCTGGCTGGCCCTGATGTGAGGTTCTCTCTCCTGCTCCAGGCCAAGAGGAAGCTGGACCTGGAGGGGCCTGAATTCCGCACGCCCAAGGGCAAGGGCAGGACACTGTTGCAGGTCCCCAGCCCCAGGAGTAAGTGGTGCTGGGTGAAACTGGGAGGGGGGACAGACCTCATTTCCCCTCTCAGAGCTGCTGCGGTGTCCCCTCTGACCCCACCCGGAGTGACCTGAGGTGGCACCGTGGGAGCAGTACTCAGCCCTCAGCCCTTCCTTGCCCTGGAGCCGATTCAGCTCCCTGGGCTGGCAGAGACCCTCGGGGGGGCCTTTCTGGGTTATTTTTCTGCCAGGTTAGGCTTGTGCAGGGTTCAGTGTCCCCAGCATGTCCAGCACTGTGCCACCTCTGTCCCACACTGAGAGGATGAGGGAGCTCTTGTGTCCATCACCCTGTCACCTCCATACCCTGTCCCACCTTAAGGAGAGGCTGGGAGGGTCTCTTGTCCAGCACCAGGTCACCTCCATCCCATGCCAGGGGTCTCGTGGTCACTGCTGTCACCTCCATCCCATGTCCCACATCAGGGAGGGGATGGAGCAGTGTCCGGTGCCCAGCACTCTGTCATGCTAAGGAGAGGGTGGCTGGGGGCCGTTTCCTTGCAGCCCCCAGGTCCCCTGGGGAGAGGACTCGCTATGACACATCCCTGGGGCTGCTCACCAAGAAGTTCCTGCGCCTGCTGAGCGACTCCCCCGACGGTGTGGTGGACCTGAACCGCGCGGCCGAGGCGCTGGAGGTGCAGAAGCGACGCATCTACGACATCACCAACGTGCTGGAGGGCATCCAGCTGATCCGCAAGAAGTCCAAGAACCACATCCAGTGGATGTGAGCTGGGGCTGGGGCACGGCACCCGGGGACAGGCCAGGGGACAGCTGCCTCGGGGAGCTGTAGGCTGGGCTGTGGCTCAGGTGCCCTCTGCTCTGGCAGGGGCGCGGCGATGCTGGAGGATGCGGCGGTGGTGGCCAAGCAGCAGGCACTGCGGGGGGAGCTGGCACAGCTGGCCAGGGGTGAGAGGAGCCTGGACCAGCTCCTGCAGGACACCACTCGGCAGCTCCAGCAGCTGTTCGACGACCAAGCCAACCAGAGATATCCTTGCTGGGCAGATGTGGGTTGCAGGGGGAGGAGGGATTCCTGGGGACAGGGAATAGGGCCTCGGGGGGCCTTTCTGAGCCCCTTCCTCTCCAGTCAGCTTCCTCGGGGGGAGGAATGTCCAGTGGGCGGTGCCGGGGGCCTTGAGCCATCCCCCTTGCAACTCCTCCTTTTCCTATACCGTGTCTGTGCCCACGCTGGCCTATGTCACCTACCAGGACCTCCGTGCCATCAGCCACTTCCAGGAGCAGACGCTGATCGCTGTGAAGGCTCCCCCTGAGACACAGCTGGAGGTGCCAGATTTCAGCCAGGTGTGTGTGAGGCTGGCACGGGGGCTGGGGGCACTGCCCCCCTGCAGCAGGGTCGGGGTGTGGGGACTGCTGCATGTGCACCATCCTTGGGCTCATCTGGAGCCTTCCATATGAGTGTGGGCTGCAGCCCAGCATGGCCTTGGGTGGCTCAGAGGTGTCTCCACGGGGCTATTTCACCCTGGCTGGTCTTTTTGGGGTTGCAAAGCCCTGCTTGGACCCAGTATGGATTGGGGAGAGTGGGATGAGACATGGTGCCCTCCTTGGTGCCCCTGCTGAACCTTGTTTTCCCCACCCAGGACAACTTCCAGCTCTACCTGAAGAGCACCAATGGCCCCATCGAGGTGTACCTCTGCCCAGAGGAGATCACAGAGGAGAGCCCCACCAAGCATCATGGTGGCCCCTCCACTGCCACCCCACCACAGGACCATGCTTTGCCCCATTCCTCACCAAACAGCCTTGGTCCAGCCTCAGAAATGCTCCACAGCACCCCCCCGAGCTGGGGGGGCACAGGAACCCCCTCCTCGCCCTCCTCTCTGCCTCTCACCATCCTGGGAGTGTCCAGCTCGCTGCTGGAGGTGGAAGCTGAGCTCCTGGGCTCACCCCAGCCCCTCCTGCAGCAGACAGAGGATCAGCTGCCCTGCACCCCCCTGCACCTGGACTCGGGCCCCTTGGTCAGCTTCTCGCCCCCCCTCGAGCAGGATGACTACCTCTGGGGGCTGGAGGGGGAAGGCATCAGTGACCTCTTTGAGGCATATGACCTTGAGGACCTGCTGAATGCCTGAGCCCCCCACCAGTGCCTTTGTCCCCTCCAGTCACTTGTGTCCTGAGCGTCTGGGGACTCTGCAGGGTGGCTCCAGAGTGTGAGGTGGCTTGGGGAGTGTTGGGGTTTCTGAGGGGGGTGGTGGGCTTGTGTCGGCCACTCGGGGTGGCTTCTCCTCACTCTCCTGGGTTGGCTGTCACCTGAGGGCTGAGTCACCTTGCTGGGCTCTGGCAGTGCCCCAGGGAGGTGCAAACCTGTGGGAAGGATCCAGCCAAGTCCAGTCCCTGCACTGGCCACAAAACCAAGGGTGCTCCTCACCACAACCTCTCCGACCCTGCAGCTGCTGGGTGGGCTGGGGGGTGCCCTTGGGTACATGTGGTGGGTTAGGGGCACCCTTGGGTGGTGGAGAAATCCCTGCCCAGTGTGGGATGTGTTTTGGGAGCACTCCAGTTGCTCCCCAGATGGATTTGGTTCTTTGGGGTCACGCTGGGTGGTTGTGAGTGGTGTTTGCCCTCGATGTCAATGCCACCTTTGGGTGAAGAGTTTGAAGCTCCTGTGTGGACACTGCACCTGTAGCCTCCAAAATCCTTGGCTCCAGCGTGTCCCTGGTCAGGATGTGGAGCCATATTTCCTGGGAGGGGGCTGTGACACCTTCCCCAGTCCCTGCCAGCTCCTTCCAGCCACTCGAAGCTGCTGGTGCTGGAGATGCCAACACTGGAGTGTGCTGGGGTGTGGAGGGATGCTGTCAGCTGGTGGCTGTAGCAGAGGGGCATGGGAAGTGGTGTGGGATGAGCCCCTGGAGGTGGGCAGGGGGGGCTGGATCTGCTGAATTGTGCCATTGCTCAATATGTGATTATTGCACTCTATTTATAGGGGACCCCCCCCCCAGCTGAGGTGGGGAGGTTTGGGTGAGTCTTTTTAAGTTGTCCTGCCTCAGGGTGGTTCTCCTTGGGGGTGGCCTGGGCCAGAGTGGGGTTTGTTGTCATTTTTTGTTTTGGTGTGGGCAAACTTGTGGCATTTGATGTTTTCTGCCCAGGAGAGGGTGGAATTAAATAAAAGTTTGGCGCTCTGAGGGGTTGGCTTTCTCTGAGCAGTGAAATGTGGGAGTGGGCTGGGAGGAGGGAGGTCTTAGGCTGGTTTGGCTCCTGTTTTCAGTGTAAAAAAACCTGGTTTGGGGCCTTTTAACTGTGTTGCAGGAGCTGGTGGGGAGGAGGTTGGGATGAAGCCATGGCTGGAGTGGTGGAATTTAGGTTGGACATTAGGAAGAAGTTCTTTTCTCTGAGGGTGGTGCAAGACTGGAACAGGCTGCCCAGGGAGGTTGTGGATGCCTCATGCCTGGAAGTGGTGCTTAAGACCAGGCCAGATGAGGCCCTGAGCAACCTGGGCTAGTGAGAGGTGTCCCTGCCTGTGGCAAGGGGTTGGAACTGGATGATCTTTAAGGTCCTCTCCAAACCAAACCATTCTGGAATTCTATGATTCACCTAAGCTTTTGCCCCTTGAGCCAGGAGCAGGGCCAGGGGATGGGTACATGAGGACCTGGGGCACCGTGCCCTGGTGGCATGGTGGTGCCCAGTGGTACTCGATAATGGTTGGTGGGGTACCTGGTGATGTCTGATGGTACCTAGTGATGGTCAGTGGTACCCGCGGTCTTGGCATATGCTGGCATTGTAACACTTGTCTAGGGGAGCAGAGGAAGAGGAGGAGAGCCCCGGATCGGGTAACCGGCTGAGGAGCACAGAGTGCTGTGGGCACGGTCCTGTCCCGGGTGCGTGTCCCGGGTGCGTGTCCCGGGGTGGCTGCGGCGGTGTCCCCGGGTCGCGCCCCTGCCTCCCGCAGTCCCCGGTCTGGCCAGCAGGCGGCAGAGCAACCCCAGGGGAAGGGATCCTGAGGCCCGGGACCAGACTCTGCGGCCCCCGGCCCTGGGTCGGGGTTCCTGGGGCGGGAGGGCTGTGAAGCAACCTCGCACCCATGATGTCGTCTCATGGCAAACCAGTCCCACGGAGCACGGCTGAGGTTTTTTGGCCCCTTCTTTGCGCTTTGCCCCCAGCGCCAGGAGGGAAGAGGTCAGTGGGGGGCTCTGTGCGACCTGGGCTGCTGGAGCTGTCTCTGCACCTCGGAGGAGGGTTGGAGCTAGATGGTCTTGTCCCGTCCAGCTGAAGCCAGGCTGCGACTCTGCGTGCCCAGCCCCGGTGCCTGCTGCGGGGCATCCAGGCTCCCTCATCCTCTGGGAAGAGCAAATAGCCAGGGAATGGGATGCGGAAGATCACCTCCTTGGACGAGCTGCGGGAAGGTGACTTCAGAGTCCCCTCCAATGAGGCAGTGAGCGAGGAGCTGCGGGAGGGCTCCAGGAATGCTGCCCAGAGGGACTGCGGCAGGGTGAAGGTGGCCTCCAGCTCAACCAGTGGCAGCGGACGACTGGGCTTAATCCCAAGACAGCCCTGCGAGGTGGGTGCTGGGGTGAGGTGGGTGCCGGGGTGGGTGCCGAGGTGAGTGCCGAGGTGGGTGCTGCGGTAGGTGCCGGGGTGGGTACCGGGATGGGTGC
>VWZI01021461.1:10997-27313 GCA_013396835.1 Psilopogon haemacephalus
GGGCAGCAGCTTCTGGCCCCCGTAGGAGCTGCCCCCGGGGGGGCATCTGCCTTCCTTGGGGTCCTATTAATTGAGGTCCTCCCTTCATCCCGAGACCCCCGGGGGCGATGCTGGTGCCGGTGGTCGCCCCGATGAGGGTGCTTTGGGACCCTCGGGCTGGGTGTCTGTGTGTGAGCTCCTGGGGAGCAAGGCTGCAGAAGTGGCAGAACTCCGCTGCCCGGGGCCAGGACATCTCCCCGGGGCTGGCCGTGGAATCCCAGCTGGTGCCAGAGCTTCCCCCCGGGACCGAAGCACCTCTCCGGGGCCGGGCAGAGCATCCCCCTTGTGTCTGGCCGCTGTTGAGCGGTGAGATCCTAGGCTGGCCCCAGCCCTGCTGTGATGTAGACCCCCCCCGGGAAGGGGGGTCCCACCGCGGGGATCAGCCTCGGAGCTAGGGCAGTGCTTTGTAGCAGTATTTTTCAGCCTCCCCTCCAGATGCCCCCCCAGCAGAGGCGGGGGCTTGGCACGAAGGCGGCTCCCGGCCGGTGCCGCGGCGCTGCCAGCTGCTCCCGGGGCGGGAACGGCTTCGAAGGGCAGCGCGGGGCCCCGGGTACCGGATCTGCGGGATGGGTGTCCCCGGGATGGGTGTCCCCGGGATGGAGTATCCTGCGCCCCGCCAGCATCTGCTGGTTATTGCCGTGGGTCTGTCACTCAGCGGGACGCAGGGAGGCAGCTCCAGCCGGGAGACAGCAGCAGGAATTTTATTTGGCTGTTGGAAGAGGCTGCAGTTAGGGGGGATGAGGGAGAGGCATCCCCCAGGGGTGGGGGAGGGTCTCTCTGGGGCTTGCTTAGTAGAGCTGCAGAGCGAGTGTGAGCTGGCAGTCGTGACCACTGCCACGTGTGCCTTGGGGGGCGCGGGGCTGAGCCCCCTCCCACCAAAGGCTGCAGGTAACCCTCGGTGTGGAGCAAACTGCTGCCAGGCCTTCAGCATCCCCAGCACGAGGGGAAGAGAGGAAGGCATCCAAAGCAGCCCCAGCCCCATGCCTCCCTCTGAGCCCCTGTGGCTTTGAGGTGGGCTGGGGAGCAGGAGAGACTCTGACCCCAAACCAAGCCTTGGTCTGCTCCATCACTACCCCAGCTCCAGGAGGGATTGAGGCTTCCTGGGTGGGGAGTGGGACAAGGTCCCACCAGGCCTCCAAGAGAGGGTGGTGCCACCTCCAAACACAGCCAGATGCACCCATCTGGGAGCTGACCCCAGATCATGGGAGCAGGAGTGATGTGGGTGAGTGGGGTGAAGGCCAGGGGCTGGTGCTGGCTTGCTGCTGTTGGCTGGAGCTACTCTGTGCCTCAGTTTCCCTCCTGGGATTTGTAGAATCATGGAATTGTGTGGGTTGGAGAAGGCCTCTGAGATCATCAACACCCTCAGGGCCATCAAACCATGTCCCATGGCCACACAGATCTTGATCAGCTCCAGGGCAGCTCCCTGGGTAGCCTGTGTGAGAGGACTGTCCCCATCCTCTCCCGGGGCTGCTGCGGAGGCAGAAGTTGTCCCTGGAGCCAGCTGGAAGGTTGGATTCAGCCCTTGGGAGCTGGGGTGGCTGTTGAGTGCATGTCACAGGACTGGGCACCTCTAGGCCAGGGCAGGGTGATGTGACAGAGGCTGCTGGCACATTTGGTGCAGAGTTGGCAGCCAGGCTGCCAGATCACCTTGGCACTGTCGCAGTAACCGTGGGTACCTGCCACGCGCTGCCCTTTGCACCCAGGGTAGTGCCAATGCTGATCCCAGCCTGGCATTGCTGCCAGCCTGGTCCCTGGCACCGGCAGTGGATCCTTCTCCGGGCAGCACGAGCTGGCAGCAGGAGGGGGAGGGGAGGCAGAAGAATGGGCCCCGTTGAGCATCCTTCTGGGGTGGTGCTTGGGGTCATCAGGCTGCTGCCCGAGTGTAGATCCATGCCCTGGTGCTTGTGCCACTGCTGTGCAGTGTCCTCAGCGTCCCCTGCCTGGTCCCTGAGCTGGGCTGGGGGCGATAGTTGCTGTGGGGGCTCCAGACATCCCTGCCCCCTGCTCTTCAGGGCTGTCCCCGTGCCCCTTCCTGGGCAGCCTCTTACAATGCCTGACCAGAAATTGCTCCTCCTGCCCAGCCTAACCCTCCCCAGCACCATTCCAGGACATTTCCTCTTGTTCTGCCACCTGAGACTAGGGAGAGGAGCCCAACCCCTACCTGGCTCCAGCCTCCTTTTCTCCAGGCTGGACACCCCCAGGTCTCTCAGCCCCTCCTCACCAGCCCTGCTCTCCAGACCCTTCCTCAGCTGCGACGCATTGCAAGACCCCTCCGGATGAGGCTTTGGCTCCTTCCTCGACCCTGTTCCTCTCCCTCCCGGCTCATGCTAGCCAAAACTCATCCACAGCCTCCCGTCCAAGGAGGAGGGCGAGTGGCACGGAAGCCAGGCTGGCCCCGCAGCCCAGAGCTCAGCCCCAGAGCCCCTTGGCCACGGCCGCCGTCGGGGCTCAGCCCTGCCCCTGCACCGCTCACGCCCTCCGAATATTTGCAGCCTGTTCTCATGCCTCTGGTACCTGCAGCCAAGCCGCCCTTAACCCTTTCCTGGCGGCTGCGCCTGCTCTGCCTCTGGCTGGGATGCTCTGCGGGCACTGCTTCGGGCGGGTTGCTGTCGGAACGGCCTCGGCTTGGCACTGGATCAGTCTTTGGGTTGAGTTTGTCCTGGTCCTTGGGAGGGGTGGAGGGATCAAGCTGGGGCTGGAGAGAGGTTTGAGTCAGTGCAGGATGCAGCTGCTGGGGGCTGTGGGGAGGTTCACAGTGCTGGGGGCCACCACCAAGAACCAGTGTGAGTTGGTGGGGGACAGAGGGTGCTTGTGGACAGCTGGCTCTGGGACTTCTGTGATTCAGGTCCCTGCTGGATGTCGGTGGGAGGTGCATCCTGTTTCTGGCTCTGCTGTGGACCCCTGCGTGGAGCTGGGCAGGTCCCTCCCAGCAGGCCTGGCCCCAGGCCATGGGGATGTGAGCTGGGGTGGTGGGGACAGGCTGCTGTGTCCCTGCTCCTGGTGCTTCATCCCCTGCTTACTTCAGACAGCCCCGGTGGGAGCCAGGGAGGCATTTTCCACGGCTGCTGGTATCTGAAGTTGCACTGAGCCTGCTGGCCAAGCCTCTCACCCCCAGCCACCCCTCAGTCTTCGTGGGCAGTTGCAGCCCTGCCTGGCACCAGAGCTGTGGGGACCAGGGGCCTGGCTGGACGCTGAGCTTCTGGTGTCCCCAGGATGCCTCCAGCTCCTTTCCCAGCCCTGGGAGCTTGGCTGCTGCCCAGCACATCTGCAGGGCAGAGCAGCCCCCCCTGGGCAGCTGGGCTGGGGGGGGCTGTGGCTGTGCTTGGCAGTGCCCCTGAGCACTGCTTGTTTTCTGTCCTTGCCTTTGCAGAGCCTGGACGGGGACCAAGCTGTGCTCCAGAGGATCAGGAAATATGTGAAAGCCATTCACAGCTCTGGGCTTAGTGAGTTCTGCTCCCAGACACCATGCCCAGGTCACCAGGGTCTGTGGTGGTCCCAGTGCTGGCTGCCTGCCTGGGGGCCGTGGGTGGTGGCTGAGGGGGTGTGGGTGGCTGCTTGCTGCCAGCCAGCCTGGCAACATAGTGGGGTGCCCAAAACCACCTTCAAATGATGTGAAAGGGGAAATGGAGAACTTCAGGGAGGTTGTCTGGGGCACACTGCTGCTGTCTGCAGCAGGATCAGCCCAGCTCTGCCACAGGGGGTGAGGAGGAGGGCAGTGGGTGCTGGTGGGACCTCAGGATGTGACTGCTGCAGGGTCGCTCCGTGTCCCTCACCAGTGTCTCCTTGCACAGCCCACGTGGAGAACGAGGAGCAGTACAGCGAAGCCCTGGAGGCCTTTGGCAGCAGCCACCTGGCCCAGAGCAACCCTGAGCTCTCCACAGGCTTCCTCAACCTGGCCGTGTTCAGCCGCGAGGTCACTGCGCTCTTCAAGAACCTGGTGAGCTGGGGGGCTCAGACCACCTGGGCTGGGGTCGTGGGGTTCGAGATGCCTCCAGTGCAGCCTCAGCTCTTCTCTGCATCTTGGCTGTTGCCGAGCCAGGAGGAATCTGCACGATCCATTGGGATTTGGACAATGCACCTAGCGTGCCCCCCCCGCCCCAGCAGCAGTCCCCAGCTGCACCAGCTGGGGGCCCTGGTCCCAGTGCTCCCAGCCCAGGGGCCCTGCTGCTGGAGCTGCAGCCCACCCCCGCCCCGGGGCATGGAGATCCGAGGGGAGCCTGGAGCTGCTCTTTCCTTTCCCTTTCTTTCTCGCCGACGTTTCCCCTCACATCAGTTCCCTCTCTGATATCTCTTGCCAAGAAGTAAATCAAAGCCACTCGGAGCTGCACGGTGGGGGCTTGGGAGCCCTGGAAGTGGGCAGAGGTGGCTGCAAGCCCAGCCAGCAGCTCCTTCCCCACCCTGGGAATGGCTCTGGAGGAGGAATAATTTCCCAGAGGGAGCTGGGTCCGTGCACACCCACTGGCGAAGCTCTCTGGGGGGGTCCTGAGTTGCTGGCCCCCTCTCCAGTCCCCTTCAAATCCCTTCCCTCCCAACAAGAGATTTTTTCTGGCTGCTTTTTTTTTTTTGGCTGCTTAAGAGATTTGTTTCTGCTGCCCCTCCCCCAGTAAGAATTTCAGATTTTGGCGTCTCCTCTCCCAGTTACCCCAGTCTGGGCCTCCCTGCTCCTCCCCTTCCCCATGTCCCAGCCTGGCTGGACCCCTGAGTTCTGGGGGAGCTCTGCAGGAACCATCCCAGCAGAGTCAGACTGAATCCCTACCTCCCACCCTGCACAGCGCTGGTGTGGGAGCAGTCACCACTGCTGCGATGCTCAGAGCAGGGACGTGCCAGGACCCTTGGCTGGAGCCTCCCCTGAGCTGTCAGAACTGAGGTGCCTTGACCCTGCTGCAGCTGTTGGGAGAGGGGTGCCCTGTGCCCTCTCATCTGGGGCTGGTGCTGTGCCCCAGAGCAGAGTTTCCCTCCCTCTCAGGAGCTTCTGTGTGGGTGCACAGAGGGGTCCCAGCTGGGTGCTGGAGCTGCTCTCACAGCACTGTGTGGGGTGCTGCCCTGTGGGCCTGGCACTGTCCCCACCACAGCCCCCTGCCTGGCACTGCTGGGCGTGGTGGTTGGCAGGGGTGACCTTTTGGGAAGCCCTTTTGACACTGGGGGGCTCTTTGCCATGGAGGGGCTGGTGCCATCAGCGGGTGCTGTGGCATGGTGGGACAAGGGATGGGGGTGGTGCTGGAGGGGAAGGGCTTTGTTTTGGCAGCCGTGGTGCTAGTGTGGTTTGTGGGAAGGGCCTCACGTCAGACATCTTGCAGCCAGCTCCAGCAAGCCCCAGCCTGCCCTGAGCCTGGATCCAGCCTTGCTTCCAGCCTCCTTAACCCTTCCTGGGCCAGAAATAAAGCTGGGGCAGGAAGCTGGCGCTGGCATGCTACTGGGTTCCCAGCTCCTGCAGCTGCCCTGAGGTGGGAATGCCCTCGGGATAACCCATCCCTACCCTCTGCAGGTGCAGAACCTCAACAACATCATCTCCTTCCCCCTGGACAGCCTGCTGAAGGGGCAGCTGAGGGATGGGCGCCTGGTGAGTCCCTGCAGCACTGTGCCCGAGGCTGCAGGACACCTCCTGGGGACACATTGCAGCAAGTCTCCATTGACAAGCTCTGCTCGTGCTCATGGCCAGGAGAAGGAAGGACCAAATGTCTGGGGCTGGAATGGGCTGGAGCAAGGCTGCCCAGTGATGTGCTTGAGGCCACATCCCTGGAGACATCCAGGATCAGGCTTGGTCCAGTTGGAGGTGTCCCTGCTGGACAACATGCCCTTGGAGGGTCCCTCCAACCTGATGCAACCTGTGAAGCTGTGGAAAGGGGCGAAGACCCAGTGGGGATGTCCCTTGTCCCCAGGGAGCAGTGTGGGGTGCAGTGACACAGACCAAAGCCTTCAGGTGTGGGATGCTGCTTTGGTGTCACCAGGCCCTTCCCTTTCCCTGACGGCTGCCATCCCCTCTCTGCTTTTGCCACAGGAGTCCAAGAAGCAGCTTGAAAAGGCCTGGAAGGATTATGAGAGCAAAGTGTAAGGAGCCTGCTGCCTCCAGCAGCCCCCCAGTCCCAGTCCACAGGGAGCTGGTTTGTCCCTGGGCTGCAGCCGGGTGCCCCTCAATGCCAGTTTGCCACCAGGATGGCTCCAGCCCTGCCCGGCTGGAGGGGCTGGAGATGTTTCTCTCGATGCCATCCCCACCGCAGCCTGCCCCCGTGGGACATCTCCCGGGGTAGGGTTGTCCCCAGTGTGCCACCATCCTGCCCCGCAGGGGGAAGCTGGAGAAGGAGAAGGAGCGAGGCCGCGGGGCTGGGGCGGTGCCGGCGGAGGCAGAGGCTGCCGAGGACGCGCAGAGGGAGCGGCGACTGCTGCAGCTCCACACGTGTGAGGTGGGGGCGGTGCTGGGGGCACGGGGGAGCGCCGTGCTCAGAGCTGCGTGGGGCACAGACCTGGCCCCAGCCTGGTCCCAGCGTGGGGCACAGACCTGGCCCCAGCCTGGTCCCAGCGTGGGGTCCTTGGCTGTCTCCATCCATCGGTCCTGGCCCAGGGTCCTCCACGCGGGGGCGCCCCTGGGGTCCCTGCGTGAAGCAGCAGTGAAAGGCACCTAAGGGTCACAGCCGCATCCCCCCAGCCCCACTCCTGCCCCTCCTCTGCCAAGCCAGGGGCTGCCATTTGGGGCAAAAAGGGAGTGTTTTGGTTAATGGCTAAGGGCAGGAGGAGGCTGGGGCCACAGGCCAGATGAGTCACTGCCTTGGGCAGCAGCTCGGAGCAGCTCCTGGGGTGGCTATGAGCTCTGGGCCCTGGCACACAGCAGAGCTGCTGCCGGGGCTGGGGGCAGCTCTCCCTTGGGGCTGGGTGTGCTGTGTTCATGCATCAGTGGATGCTGTTTGCCCATCGGGGCCAGTTTGCATCCCCAGCAGCTGTGGGGTGGGTGGATGTAGGTGAATCTGGACCCAGGTGCTGCCGAGGGCATCCTGGGCTCAGCCACTGCTGGTCAAGACCTTTCTCTGCTACTGTCAGCCCCTGGCATGTGTGACAGGGCAGTCCCAGGAGAGCTGGGCACAAGTGGCTGTTTCCAGCTGGGACTTTGTTCAGGGGGATGCAGCTGGTGCCAGGCACTCTGGGGCTGTGGGTTGGATCCCACATCGGCTTTGCAGCTCCAGGAGCAATTTGATAACCTTCCCCAGCCCAGGGGACCCCTCACTGGGCAGGAGGCTCCGTTCTGGGGGCTCTGTCCCACCAAGCTCCTTCTCCCCACCTTGAGCTCAGGGCTGCCTTCCCCTCTTGTCCAGCTCCAACCTACTCACCAGTTGCAGAGGAGCTTGCAGGGGGCAAATCTCTTTCCCGTCCTCACTTTGCTGGGGGTGAGCATGACCCTGTGTCTCTGCTGCCTGCAGCTGATGGAGAGGTTTCATGCATTGAGCTGAACCTCCCTGTCCCAGGGGCAGCAGCCCGAGGCCTGCAGGGCTCCAGGGCCAGAGTGCTGCAGGCTCTGGGGTCAGGGCGGTACAGGCACCAGGGCTGCTTTGCTTTCCTTTTTCTCCCTTTGTGGCTTTTGGTTATTTATTAACTCCAGAAGTAACGAGCAGCAGGAGAGGCTTGCTCAGCTGCCAACCCTGGGGTCCTGCCTTGCTCTTTGAACTTTCCAGGGCTTGGAGGTCTTCCAGAGCCAGGTTTTCAGAGGGTGGTCTCCAGTGAGCTGCTTTCAAATCCCAGCATCGTGACTCGGCTCCTTGAAACTCAGCCAGGCTTAGCCCTCCTCCTGGTGCTGGGAAGGGAGCCCAGGGCTGGGCAGGCTCCTGCTCTTTCCTCCAGGGTGTCTCAGCTGGTCCTCATCTCTGTCATCTCACTGAGCTGCATCTCCTTCTCTTTCAGTACCTGCTGAAAGCCAGCGAGTCTCAGATGAAGCAGGGCCCAGACTTCCTCCAGAGCCTCATCAAGTTTTTCCACGCTCAGCACAAGTAGGTGGCACCTGGGTTGATGCTCCTCATCCCTGGTGTCTGTCAGCACCCCTGGGACACCCCACAAGTGTCTGGGGGCAGATTCTGCCTTCCCAGCTTCATGAAGCTGTCGATGAAGGTGCTGGGCAGAGCCTGTCCCTCTTTGCTTGCACACAGGAGCTGAAACCTGCTGTGTTGGCCTGGGGAGCTGCAGATGTGGCCGTGAGGGCTGGGGGAGGGAGCCTGGCTTGGGACAGGTCCTGTGATTTGGTTTCTGGGGAAATTTCCAGGGATGAGTTCAGCTGAGTGGCTCCACCATGAGCCCATGGGGCTCGTAAAGAGGGTGTTTGGACCAAGGATTGACAGCTCCTCACCTTCCCTTGCTCCATGGGGCTGGAGGAGCAGCCTGTGGGGGTTATGTTGTCACCTCCAGCTCCAGAGTGGGGAAACTGAGGCAGGGAGTGGGCAGTTGTGTTGGCTGAGGGCCTGTAACCCAGAGGCCCCCAGAATCTGGTCTCTAGCAGGGAGGCCAAAGGCCAATCCTGCAATCTAACCCCACCCCACACACTGGGGGCACCAGAGCCCATGGGCTGGGCTTGCCTTTCGGTGGGGTCTCTGCAGCTTCCAGCAGCAGGGAAAGCAGGAAGCAGGAGCAGCTTCCCAGGGGGTTGCTGTTCTTCTTTTTCCTGACCCCCCCTCTTTTTTCCCCCTCTGTCCTCCCCATCTGCATCTCAATCACATGAAATGAATGCCCAGTTTCTTCCAAGACGGCTGGAAGGCTGCCCAGAACCTCTCCCCCTTCATCGAGAAGCTCGCCGTGTCCCTCCACGCAGTAAGTCCCCACCTGCCACCCACCACCGCTCCGAAACGTCCCCTGAGATGCCTCCCCCTGAGAATGCAGCCCTGAGGGCAGCTTCCTCCCTTTCCAGCTCCACCAAGCCCAAGAGGAGGAGGTGAAGCAGCTCACCCAGACCCGCGACTCCCTCCGCGGCATCCTCCAGCTGGAGAACAAGGAAGTGAGAGCCTGGGATGGGAGGGGAGAGCTGAGAGGGTGCTAAGGAAGGGGAGAGTGCCCCAGAGTTAGCTTGGAGATGGGGAGCAGCAGGGTAAAAGGCAGCTGGGGACTAAAGGGGACAGCTGTGGGAGCAGAGCAGGAGATCTGGGAGATGCTGGAGGGGATGAGGGTCCCTTGGCACCCTGGTGGCCACCGCACCCATGTAAGGATGAGGTCATCTGGGGGCAGCAGCCACCCTGCACCTCTCCCCTGGCTTTTTAATGCTTCTCTTGCCCCTCATGAGCTCAGGAAAACCTGAACAGGAAGAACTCTGGCAGTGGCTACAGCATCCACCAGCACCAGGGGAACAAGCAACACGGGACGGAGAAGTCTGGGTTCCTGTACAAGAAGAGTGATGGGTGAGGATGGGCCCGGCCCGGGGGCATTCCCTGCCCCGCCCAGGGCCCCTCCCGGCCCCCCCCATTGCCGTGCGGGCTGGGGTCACCATGCTCCTGGGTTCCAGAGCTGGGGCACCCACAGGTGGAACTGTTTGGGTGGCTGTTGGACAGGTCTTGAGGTGCAGGTGGTTCTGCCTGGTGTTAAGCATCCACCCAAGCTTGGAGGGAGGGATTTTGCCACAAGCTGGGGGAGGCCTGGGAGCTGGTGGTCAGGGGCTGGTGGGTCTGCAGCTGCAGCTGAGGAAGGAGGAGGTTTGAAGGTGGTGCTGGGGACCTTCCCCACGGGTGTTTGAGGCCATCAGCCTGCTTCTTATGCGAAGGCTCTCAGCAGACTCTGGTGCCCAGGATACTTCTGTGCTGGCTGGGCACAGTGGCTGCTGCTGTGTGGCTGTGATCTCCTTGGGTGAGGGTCTCCAGGAGCAGCTGCCTAGTGCCAAGCTCACCCTGAAGAGCTGTGAGCTGTGGCAGATGGGAGAAGAAGAAATTCCTTGTTTCTTGGGATTGGAGGGAGAAAGGATCCTGATCCCCCAGAGGCTCAAAGAGGTCTTCACCTTTTCAGTGGACCTGTGGGTGATGGGCACCACGTTTTGAGGGAGTGGTTGTGTGCCAGCAAATCTGTGCTGCTGCTGACCAGCACGACCTGTGGGCAGCCTGCTCAGCAGGACACTTCATGCTCCCTGAGTTGCAGGAAGCACTACCCCAGGTCCAGAAAGCCATCAAGTGTCTGCTGAGGGCTGCTGGGCTGATTGGGTGGTGGATGGAGGTGGTGATCAGTGTTGGGGAACGTTTCCTGATGCCTCCTCTTCCTCCTGCTCCTCAGGATCCGCAAAGTCTGGCAGAAGAGGAAGTGTGGGGTGAAGTATGGCTGCCTGACCATCTCCCACAGCACGGTGAGGGGCAGCCTGGGGCTGAGTGCCTGGATTTCAGGTGTAGTGTGGCCAAAGTGGTCACAAATCTGCCTGGCTTAAAATGTAGAATCGTGGAATTGTCTGGGTTGGAAGAGACCTTTGAGATCATCCAGTCCAGCCCTTACCCTGGCAGTGCCTGGGTCCCACCAAGCCATGGCCCTCAGCACCACATCTTCATAGCTCTGAAACCCCTCCAGGGGTGGGAATTCCACTACTGCCCTGGGCAGCCTGGGCCAGACCTTGACAACCCTCAAGGGGCAGAAATTGTTCCTCATGTCCAACCTAAACCTCCCTGGGGCGATCAAAGGCCATTTCCTCCTGTCCCTTGTTTCTCCGGAGAAGAGCCCAACCCCCACTTGGCCCCAGCCTCCTTCCAGGGAGCTGTGGAGAGCAATGAGGTCTCCCCTCAGCCTCCTTTACTCCTGGCTGAACACCCCCACTCGCACTGGGCAGTTTCCAGCCACTCTGCCCCAAGCCCGGAGCGTTCTTGGGGTTGTTGTGACCCAAGGGCAGGACTCTTGCTGAACCTCAGCCCCTGGGTCCAGCCCGGGCGGGTCCCTGTCCTCCAGCAGATCAGCAGTGGCACCCAGCTCGGTGTCACCTGCAGAGGGGCTGGGGGTGGCTCCATCGGCCGGTGCCGGTGCCGGTGCCGGTGCGGGAGGCGCAGGTCGCAGCTCGCCATGCCCGCGGGCAGGCGGCGAGCGGCAATGGCCCTGGCGGGGCCGGACTGGAGGTGTGTGCTGCCGCCTGGTGGCGGCGGCCGAGAACTGCACCGGGGCAGCGGACAGCTCGGGGCTGTCCCCGATCCCCTGCAGGGGGCCAGGGAAGGTCCCAGCCGCCCGGTGACCCCCAGGGGGACCATCCGGGGGTGGCTGTTGCCCCACTGGAGTTGCTGTTAGGGGTGTGCACTTGGTGAGGAACGTCCCACACCCCCGTCCCCTGACCAGCCTCTTGTCCTCACGCCCTGCAGATAAACCGTCCCCCGGTCAAGCTGAACCTCCTCACCTGCCAGGTGCGGCCCCACGCCGAGGAGAAGAAGTGCTTTGACCTGGTGACCCGTGAGTGCCCGCAGCAGGATACTGGGGCTGGGGAGGGTCTCTGACCTGGGGGTGTCCAAGCCGTGTGCAGGAGCTCCCTGTTTGGAGGATAACATCCCAGGCCATGGTTCCTAGGCACCATCTACCCTTTCATTCCGGAGCTGAGTGTCCTCTGCGGAGCAGGGGACCAAGCTCTCCACGGAGATCTGGCAGGCTGAGGATGAAAATAGTTTGTAGCAGGGCTCTGGTGATGGAGGAATGATGTGCAGTGATTTAATTCTAGTTTAAAAGGACCCCTTTGGACTAGTGTCAGCTCCTCCCACCTGTCCCAGACATCTCCAAGTCCTTCTCTTCACCCTCCCACCCTCTCCCCATCCCTGCAGACAACAGGACCTATCACTTCCAGGCGGAGGACGAGCAGGAGTGTCTTGTGTAAGTGCCACAACCCATCCCTGCTCCTGCTCTGCCTTCCCCATCCTCCTCCTCCTCTTCCTCCTGATGGAGTTTCCCCTTGCCCAGGTGGGTCTCGGTGCTGCAGAACAGCAAGGACGAGGCCCTGAGCAACGCCTTCAAGGGGGACCCCAGTGGTGCGGCGGTGGCAGGCGGTGTGCAGGAGCTGACCAAGGTGGTCATCAGCGAGGTGAAGAACATGCCAGGAAACAAGCAGTGCTGCGACTGCGGAGCCTTGGGTAGGCTGCGGAGCCTTGGGTAGGCTGCGGTGCCTCGGGCAGGCTGCGGTGCCTCGGGCAGGCTGCGGAGCCTCGGGCAGGCTGCGGAGCCTCGGGCAGGCTGCGGAGCCTCGGGCAGGCTGCGGAGCCTCGGGCAGGTTGCGGTGCCTTGGGCAGGCTGCGGAGCCTCGGGCAGGCTGCGGAGCCTCGGGCAGGTTGCGGTGCCTCGGGCAGGCTGCGGAGCCTCGGGCAGGCTGCGGAGCCTCGGGCAGGTTGCGGTGCCTCGGGCAGGCTGCGGAGCCTCGGGCAGGTTGCGGAGCCTCGGGCAGGTTGCGGAGCCTCGGGCAGGCTGCGGAGCCTCGGGCAGGCTGCGGAGCCTCGGGCAGGCTGCGTCCCGGTGTGTTAGTCACAGAGTGGTTTGGGTTGGAAGGGACCTTTCAGCTCACCCACTCCAAGCCTTACCCCAGCACTGCCAAGGCACCACCAACCCGTGGCCCTCAGCACCACATCTACACAGCTCTGAAACCCATCTGAGCGTGGGGATTCCACCACTGCCTTGATCAGCCTGGGCCAGGGCCTGGACAACCCTTTTGAGGAAGAAATTGTTCCTAATCTCCAACCTGAGCCTCCCCTGGGACAACTTGAGGCCATTTCTTCCTGTCCTGTCCTGCCCAACTCCACCTGGCTGCAGCTTCCTCTCAGGCAGCTGCAGAGAGCAATGAGGTCTCACTCAGCCTCCTCTTCTCCAGGCTGAACCCCCTCAGCTTCTCCTCCCCAGTGCTGCTCTGCAGACCCTTCCCCAGCTCTGTTGTCTTTCTCTGAATTCTCTTCAGCCCCTCCCTGCTCTTCTTGGTGTGAGGGGCCCAAAACTGAACCCAGGACTCAAGTTACAGCCTTGCCACTGCCCAGCACAAAGGACAATCCCTGCCCTGGCCATGCTGTCTCACTCTTGTTGATCCAGGCCAGGATGCTGGTGCCCTTCTTGCCCACCTGGGCACATACTGGCTCATGTTCAGCTGCTCTTTTCCAACCCCTCTGGGTTCTTTTCTGCTGGACATTTTCCAGCCACTCTGCCCAAGCCTGGAGACTTCCTGGGGTTGTTGTGACCCAAGGTCAGGACCCAGCACTTGGCCTTGTTGAGCCTCAGTCCCCTGATGCCTCTGCAGAGCCTTTAGGATTGCAGTGGCCCACGGGTGGTGATGCTGAGGCCCAGGTCACTCCTCACACAGACCCCACGTGGCTCTCCACCAACCTGGGCATCCTGACCTGCATCGAGTGCTCTGGGATCCACCGGGAGCTGGGTGTGCACTACTCCCGCATCCAGTCCCTCACCCTGGACATCCTCAGCACCTCCGAGCTGCTGGTGAGCTGCTCCCCAGGCCTGGAGAATCATCCTCTGCAGCTCTAAGCCCCCTAGGTTGTGGAATCCATCCCACATCTCTGCCTGCTTCGCTCCACTGCTCGCAACCTTGCCTCAGTTCCCCCAGCAGCAGCTGCAGCTCTCCCCCAGCATGGTCACCTGGGCGAGTGGGAAGGAGCCTGGCAAGGCCACTGCTGGGTGGGGAAGATGCTGGTGGCCCCCCAGGATTTGCTCCCTTTCAAAACAGACTCCCCCTTCCCTGAAAGAGCAACACCCTTGGGAGAGAAGCTGCTGTGGGAAGGTCCTGGGTGAATCCAGTGGGTTCCCTCCCTCCAGGGTGGGGATCTGGCTGGGGCTGGGGGGTGTCTACCAGCACCCATCTCTCGTTGCAGCTGGCAGTCAGCATCGGGAACAGTCGCTTCAATGAGGTCATGGAGGCCACACTGCCCGTGCAGGACTGCCCCAAGCCCTCGGCCAGCAGTGACATGTGAGTCTGGCACTGCTTGTGGGGGTGGGCTTGACTGGGAGGAGGAGGAAGGGTGCATGGTGCCCGGTCCTGGTCCCCATGTTGCTGCCCATCAGCTCTGAGACAGCCCAGGGATGGGAGCAGAGGGACCCTGGGGTCACTGCCTGGATTTTGTGGGGATCTGCACCTCTCTTGGCAGTTGCCCTCTCATCCCAAGGCTTCAGAAGGAGGCAGGAGCCCAGGCTGGCTCTGGTCTCCGTGCCCACCCGAGCTGATGCCAGGGCACCCTCCCTGCAGGGCTGCCCGCAAGGAGTTCATCATGGCCAAGTACATGGAGCGGCGCTACGTGCAGAGGGGGGCCCGGGAGGACCCCCAGCGCCTCTGGGAGGCCATTCGTGCCCGTGACCTCCTGGGCCTGCTCCAGGCCTTTGCTGAGGGCCACGACCTGTCCAAGCCCATGTCTAGCCCTGAGGGCCAGGTGAGCCACATGCCACCACCCAGTTTCCTCCGCAGACTTTCCCCTCTGCGTGTCCATGCTCAGAGCTTTCCTGGCCTGCGGGTGGAGATGTGCCCTGGGGTAGATGAAGCACCCCTGGGTCCACCTCTTGCCCCTCGTGTTGGAGATGAGCACCCTGAGGCTCAGCTCTCCTTTGCCCTCCCACGTGCTGGCAGGACCCGGGCGAGCTGGCACTGCACGTGGCCGTGCGCCACGCCGACAGATCATCCCTTCCCCTGGTGGACTTCATCATCCAGAACGGGTGTGTGCCCAGGTGCCTGGGGTGTGCCCTGCCTGGGGGACTGGTGCTTGTGTGCCCTCGAGCCTTGAGCTTCTTGCTGGTGGCCCTGGCAGGGGGACACTGGACCGGGTGACGCAGGATGGGAACACAGCTTTGCACTACGGCGCAATATACAACCAGCCCAACTGCCTCAAGCTGCTCCTGAAGGGCAAAGCTGCCATCACCACGGGTATGGGGCTGGGAGGGGGATTCCGGGGGCTCTCTGGTGGGAGCAGAGTGGTTTTAGGGTGTCCCTTTTGTCCCCCGAGCAGTGAATGCAGCGGGAGAGACGGCTTTGGATGTGGCGCGGAGGCTGAAGCACAGCGAGTGTGAAGAGCTGGTAGGTGGGCTGGAGGAGGGGCTGGGCTGGGCTGGGCTGGAGGAGCTGCTGGGCTGGGGCGAGGGGACCAAAGCACCGGGTGAGGGCTGGCGTGGAGGGGGAGGGGTCCTGGGACCTGTGCTTACCGAGCTGAGGCCTCCCTGCCCTGCCCCATCCCGCAGCTGGAGCAGGCACAGGCAGGGAAGCTCTCCCCGCAGGTCCACATCGACTACGACTGGGAGGCTCCCCAGGAGTTTCCGTACGACAGCGAGGATGAGCTGGAGGAGAAGGTACTTTGGGGATGCCCCCAGGGCAGTGCTGGGCGTGCAGACCCTGCAGGGGGGTGGCCCTGAAGCTGGGTGTCTGTCCCCAGGTGAGCCCCCTCCAGCGCTCCTTCAAGGGCACCTCTCCACTGGCCACCAGCCCCCCGCCCGCCTGCCCCCAGACCCGCTGGAGCTGCATGGGGATGGACATCACCAACAAGACCTATGAGAGCATCCTGGTGCCCTCACGCCCTGCGCCCCGCCGGGCCCACAGCGAGGAGATCCCCCCCCCACTGCCCCTCAAAAACACCACGAGGGGCAACCCCCGCCCCAAAACCAGCCACAGCCCCACTGGTGAGCTGGGCTGAGGGGTGGGCACCACGGCAGGGCATGGGTGGTGGGGACAGAGTTGAGAGCAGGGCCTGTTGTGGCAGGACGAGGGAAGTGCTTTGAACTCAAAGAGGGGGGTTGAGACTGGAGAGCAGGGGGGATGTGTGATGCTGAAGGTGGAGAGACCCTGGCCCAGGTGGCCCAGAGAGGTGGCAACTGCCCCATCCCTGCAACCGTGCCAGGTCGTTTGCTCGGGGCTCTGAGCAGCCTGCTCGAGCTGGGTCGTCCCTGCTGGCTGCAGGGGTTGGACTGGAGGAGCTTTGCGGGTCCCTTCCCACCCAAGCCTGCCCATGACCGTCAGGTTTATTGTCCCCATCATGTGTCCTCCCCAGAGCGCCCAGAGCTCCCCCGGCAGGCATCGGAGCCGCAGTTCTCCAGCCCAGTGGAGGCTCCAGCGCCCCGCAGCCTCCCCTGCACCCTGGACGGCCCCCCCGGGCCCCCAGCCCCTGGCGCCCGCAGCCCCAGCGAGAGCCGTGGGGCAGCCTATTGGGAGACTCGCTCGGAGGCGGAGGGCAGCGGCGGCCGGCGCGGGGCGGAGCTGAGCCCCCCGCCCGGGCAGCCCCCGCCCGGCGGCACAGCCCCCGACATCCCCCCCGTCAAATTCGGGTAGGACCCCTGCAGCCTGGGGGCGTGCGGGGCGCTGGGGGGAGTCATTGCATGGTGCTGGCCCCTGGAAACTCTGCCGG
>VWZI01021461.1:30644-45068 GCA_013396835.1 Psilopogon haemacephalus
CCTGTTGCATGTGGCCTGAGCAGCTCCAGGGGGTGCTGAGCACCCACAGGTGCATCTGCACCTCCTCAGCCCGGCCTCATGATGCTAGCGCCCAGGGGTGCTTCCAGGCTGAGGCTCTCCCGCACCCCATTTCTCCTGGCTGCTGGGGGGGGCCTGTCCCGGAGGTGGTGGCCGCGGGCAGCCCTCGGTGACAGCTGCTTGGCCACCAGCCTGCTGCCAACACCCGATCGGGGCCAGGCTGGTGCCAGGGGCTCAGCCTCCCCCCCCCGGCCCTGCCTGTTGCCCGAGGGCGCGCAAGGGTGGGGGCGAATGGTGGCCCCTGGGGGCTCGCAGGGTCTGTCCCTGCCAGTCCTGCCCGGCGAGGATCCGTCGGGGATCGCGCGGATCCGGTTGCGCGTGGGCAGGGCCGGGCCCGCCCCTCCGGTTAATGTTCGACGGTTCCCGAGGCCTTTGACCTGCCACGGTGCCGGCGCCCGGGTGGGGGCGGGGGCGGCGCTGCCGACCCCCGGCTCTGGAGGCTTTTCCAGGTGCCAAGGCTCGGGGCCAGGTTCAGCCCCTATGGAAGCCACTCAGGTCCCGTGGGAATTATCCTGGGGCAGGCTCCAGCCCCACGGCCCCGGGACAGCCTGCGTGGGGGCATCCTCTGTGCCCGCCAGTGGGGAGGGCACCCAGCCCCTGATGGTGGCTGGGGTCCAGCCCAGGGTGAGGTTGTGCCCCCTGCCAGGACACCTGCGAGCTGCTGTCTGCTACTGGGGCTCCAAAAATACCCCAGGGGAGCAGGAGGGCTCCGTGCCAGGACTATCTTTAGCCCTGCAGCCTCTGTGAGCCTGGGATCAGGCTGAGACCCTGGGGCTGTGCCCCGCACGGACCCTCACACCCCGGCCTGGGGACACTCGGGTGCCCCCCAGCCGTGCCCAGCTCCTCCTCCTCAGGGTTTCCTCACCAGGGCTCTCCCCAGGCTCTGCGGGAGCTGCTTCCCAGCGAGGAGAGGTGGCCCCACGCTGGGGGGGCTCCATGATCCCAGGATTTTGGGGTGTTCCCATGGATATGTGCCTGCAGGGGTTCTGGCCCTGGGAATGCCTTCCCTGTGCTGCCTGGTGCCAGTGTGAGGGCATGGGGCACAGGAGCTACCTCTGTGTGTCCCCCCCCCTTCCCAGTTCTCCCTGGCTCCTCAAAGGCCCCCACGACCTCTCCCCACTCTAGGAAGGGGCCCTGGACCTGCTCAAGTGTCTGATGGGCTACACCATGACCATCCAGCTGCTCCAGGTGAGGGGGTGCGGGTGGGGGGCAGCTGCCGGCGGGGTGACCCCCCCGGGGTGGCTCCTCCCGTCCCAGCCCTGCGTGTCCCCAGGCCACGCGNCTGGGTGAGCAGTGCTGGGGAGACCTGGGAAGCCCCCCGGGCCCCAACCCTCCCCCACCACCCTGGCACCCCAAACATCGACCCGGGGCTGGTAGGGGCTGCAGGGACCTGGTGGCTTTTCTGGGATGATGTCAACCACTGTGACCCCCCCACATGTACCCTGCCAAAGGCTGAGCTTCTCCCCAGCCCTGGACACAGCTCCTCAGGTGCTGGTTTGGTCCATACCTGTGATACTCAGCTCCTCCCCCCAGAGTCCTCTGGCACCCCAAAGAAGGAAAAGGATGTGGATGGGAAGAAGAGGGACACAGATGGGGAGAAGGAGAAGAAGGAGAAGGTGCTGGGTCTTCCCAGCTGCCCCAGCGAAGGGAGGAAACACCTCAAGAGCCCAGCTGAGAAGCACAAGGAGAAGCACAAGGAGAGGTGAGGGCTGCTGCCTGCTGCTCGTTCCCGGGGCAGGGGCTGCTGGGATGGTGCCCACCTGGCCCTGCCCCACTTCCTCTGTCCCCAGGAAGCCCAGCAAGGGCAGCTCTCATGCCAGCACCCCCCGGGGACAACCTGCTGACTGCGTCCCAGAGAGGTACCAGCCAAAGGGCCCCCTGAGCCGTGCAGGGGCCTGCTGGGTGCTGGCAGAGGCTTTGCCCCCGGTCTGGGGGCTGGTGGGGCTTGGGGGTGATGTGGCTGGGGATGGGCACGCTGGAGCCAGGCTCACTGAGGGCATCTCCCCCTTGCTCCGGGTGCCTGCGGTGGAGGGAGCTCAGCGATGGCTCCGCTGCGCCCTCAAAGTCACCTCTGGATGGCAAGAAAGAGAGGTTGGTGCCTGGGGCAAGATGGAAGAGGTCAGACCCCAGCCCCTCACTGGCTGGGGCTGGGGACCTGGACCCGCTGCCTCCTCCCCATCACCATCCCCTGACGTGAGCCTTGTCCTGCCAGGAGAGACTCTGCTGACTCGAGGTCCTCCAGCACCTCAGCTGCCTCCTCCCCACAGAAGAGACCATCAGGGGACAGGTGAGGAAGGAACATCCCCAGGCAGCCTGGGTACACTTGGGGGATGCCCTTTGGCCACAGGACCCACATCTGGGGTGGGTGGCGATGGGTGGGAGCCCTGACCCTGACATGGGACACTCCCCACGAGGAGCAAATCCTGCCCCAGGGAGATTCCTGCTGGCTTCCAAGCACCTTCCAAGGTGCCTGAGCTCCTGCCACCAGCCCTCTCCCCTTGTTCTGCCTGCTCCATCTCTGGTGCCACCCCCAGGAGAGCCTCTGTGGGCACCAGTCCCAGTCCCTCTCCAGCTTCCTCCAGCTACCGGAGAAGCTCCAGTGACAGCAAGGAGAACAGGTAGGAGATGGCCCTGGGAGGTGCCCATCCCAGTGTCCTGGGAAGCTGACAGGTCCCTTGGGACTGTGCCAGGACCCTGGCACTTGTCTGTCTTCCGTGTGTGCCCTTGCAGAGCCACTGGCAGCAAGGCCAAGCCAGAGGCACCACAGACCCCCACCAGCCCTACCTTCTCTCCTGGCCCCTGTCTCCTGGCCCCCTGCTACCTGACAGGGGACTCAGTGAGGGACAAATGCATCGAGATGCTGGCAGCTGCCCTGCGTGTGGATGGTGAGCAGGGCAGGGTGTGCTGGAGCTCCGGGGGGTGCTGGAGCTCTATGGGGTGCCAGAGCTCTGAGGCTGCCTGAGCCCCAGGTGCTGGAGCCCCAGAATGGCAGCAAAGGAGGCTGGTGAGGTCTCTGGGCAGGAGCCGAGCGTGGGGCTGGGGTCTTTGTGTGTTCTAGGGTGGGTTTGTTAGAGCTGAGGTGTCTGGGACAAGTGGAGGGGGAGACTTGTGACTTTCTGGGGGGTTCTCAGTGCATGGTGAGACCTGGCTGATGCCACAGCCTGGAGTCAGCCCTTGGCCTCTCTGCTCTTTAGATGACTACAAGGAGTTTGGTGTTAACTGTGAGAAGATGGCATCAGAGATTGAAGACCATATCCTTTGGAGGGCTGCTGAGGGACACACGCATGGGTGGAACAGGATGGAGGGCGACAGGGATAAGGCCAGAGAGGGAGAGACTCTGCAGTCTCTGTTGCCTGCAGAGGGAGCCCAGACCCTGGCTAGAGGCTAAGGCTGATGCTGAGCAGAGCATCTCACTGGCACCTGCCTTAGACCGGGGTTCTGTATCCCCCCAGGCCCCTCTGATCCTCTCTCTCCCTGGGGTAAAAACCCAGACGCAGCCAAGGTCTCTTCTCTGAGCCTGCTAGGGGTGCCCAGCTCTCCTGCCAGCCCTGACCCATGGCAGTGCCTGGGCTGTGCCACACACCTCCATTCACTCCCAGCTCAAGCTTGGAGTCTCCTGGCAGTGCCCAGGAGCAGGACCAGCCCCAGGGCAATGTCTCCTTCTGGGTGCACCCCAGAGCCTGGCTGTGTGCCTGGGGCCTCATAGCACCCTGGAGCTGACAGCTTAGCCTTGTCACCAAGCATCTGTCAAGGCAGGTGGTGGATTTGACCAGCCTGGGAGGAGAAGAAGAGGATGAGTCTTCTGCAGCATGAGCTCATGGCCCAGTACGGGGCTTGGCGAGGTCCCTGTGCCCTGACAGCCTTTGGGTGTCGCAGCAGAGGGAGACTCCCCACACATGGCCCCTGGGAAGCAAAGCCCTGTTGAGCTTGGCCACCCCTGTGCACGCATGACACCAGCCCTGGGGACAGCATCAGCAAGCCCAGGGCAGCAGCAGGTGCCCGTGGGGCTGCCACCCCCAGCCTTGCCCCTTGATTCCTTGACAGACCCCCACATATCTTCCAGGAGCTGAAGAGCACAGACATGAAGTATCGCAACCGAGTGCGGAGCAGGATCAGCAACCTGAAGGACCCCAAGAACCCCTGCCTGAGGAGGAATGTCCTCTGTGGGGACATCCAGCCCAGCCTCATTGCCCGCATGACTGCCGAGGTGGGGGCGCCTCGCTGGCTCCTCTGGGCCCTGCCCATGCTGCTCCTGGGGCTGGATGCCTCTAGGCTTGGTGGGGTCCACACCAGGCTTGTCCCAGCGTCTGCCGGCGCTGGCTGGGGTGCAGGGAGTGCAAGGCACAGGGATGGGGAGGGGGAGCACTACCTGCTCCCCCAGAGCCCTGCAGCCCCCGGCCCCTCAGAGCTGGGTGGGGGGTGTCACACTGGCAGGACTCAGGCTTGAGGATCCCTGTTGCACCTCCTCAACTGGCAGGAGACCATGGGAGCCCTGGGGGTTGTGGGGAGCCCTGTGCCTTGCATGGCGAGCCAGGTGCCTGCAGCTTCATTTGGAGCATGGGGTGATGGTTTCCCTCTGGACGGGCCAAGCCCTGCAGCCAGCACAAGGAGCAGGATCGGTCCTGTGCTGGAGAGGATGGGGAAGGTGCTTGCAGCCGGTGGCTGCGAGCCCCTGGGCAGAGCGGTGGCGTTGGCAGGAGATGGCCAGCGAGGAGCTGAAGAGGCTGCGCAGCGCCATGACCCAGGAGGCCATCCGCGAGCACCAGATGGCCAAGACCGGCGGCACCGTCACCGACCTCTTCCAGTGCGGCAAGTGCAAGAAGAAGAACTGCACCTACAACCAGGTCAGCCCCGCAGCCCCCCGGCGGCCCCGGGCGCGGGCAGCTGTGCTGGGGCTGTGCTGACGGCGGCGCCCGCAGGTGCAGACGCGCAGTGCCGACGAGCCCATGACCACCTTCGTGCTCTGCAACGAGTGCGGCAACCGCTGGAAGGTTTGTGCCGGGGGTGCGGGCGCCAGACCCTGCCCCAGCGGTGGGGCAGTGGTGCCAGGGGGCTGGGCGGGGGCTCAGCACCCACCCGGGCTCTGCTTCTCTTGCAGTTCTGCTGATGGTGCCCGGCGGTGGGGCTGGAGGGGACGTGGGGCAGGAGAAGAAGCTGTGATGGCCACAATGGGGTGAGGAGGGAGGGTGCTAGGACAGCCCAGGCCCCTGCAGCCCAGGCCCCTGCAGCCCAGGTCCCTGCAGCCCAGGCCCCTGCAGCCCAGGCCCCTGCTGCCCAAGTCCCTGCAGCCCAGGCCCCTGCAGCCCAGGCCCCTGCAGCCCAGGCCCCTGCAGCCCAGGTCCCTGCAGCCCAAGTCCCTGCAGCCCAGGTCCCTGCAGCCCAAGTCCCTGCAGCCCAAGTCCCTGCAGCCCAAGTCCCTGCAGCCCAGGTCTCTGCCTCCTTGCACTGGGCTCCCTTGAACACCCCAGGGAGCTGTGCTCTGCAGCAGGTGAATTTGCTGATTCAAGTGGTTCCTGCCTGTAAAGACCTGCCCTTGGCTTCGGGGTGGACCTCAGCAGCTTACCTTTCCCTGGGCAAACCTGGACGTGGCTGGTTGGAGGGCAGAAGAGACTTTGCCCATGGACCTGGGGCTGTGGCACTGTGCTGGGGGCTGAGGGTGGGCACAGGTTTTAACTCAAACACCTTCCTCATCTAAATGAACACTGTGGGGGCACACAGGGGGATGGGGTGCTTGTAGGGTGCTGGTGGGATGCCACCCTGCCCTCTGCAATGTGACACGTGGCCCATCCACCCTGCCTTGAAAGCAGTGTCCCCAGGAGGGAAGGGAGGGGGGGAGAGGAGTCTGGGGAACTCTCCAGCTGGAACATTAAAGGTGTGAACGTCTCTGGCACTGGCTGCTTCTGAGGACTCCTGAGATCTGTCGCGGTTCACACACCCTGGCTCAAGCCTTGTGGTCCTCCAGGAGCCCCCAGCCAGCTCCAGCAAGTCTTGAATCCACCAGCCCCCAGCGTGGGCTGCAGTGGTGCTTGCTGCCTGCTACCTGCCTGGAGATTGGAGCCCTCTAAGGAAGGCTGGAGCAGGAACCAGGCTGGGCTGGGATGCTGCAGGCTGTGCCCTGGCAGGGCAGCATCTCCACTCACAGCTGGCAGGGGCTTCCCAGGGAAAGGAGGTTTTGAAGCCATGGAGCTGTGGTGCTGAGGGCCATGGGTTGGTGGTGCCCTGGCAATGCTGGGCGAGGGCTGGACTGGATCATCTCAAAGGTCTCTTCCAACCAAAGGACCCCGTGGTTCTCAGAGGCTAACTGCTCCAGGTGATAAGTTGCTAATTTCAGCCTACAACTTGCAGGCTTCAGGACTTGCCCTTCCCCATGCCACTGGCGATGGGGACTGCCCCCATCCCTGCCAGCTGACCCCATCCCTTCCCTGAGCCTCCACCAGGCTCCATCCTGCAGATGTGGGCAGAGCCCTCAGCATCATCTGCCTCATCCTTTGCCACCCAAACTTGCCAAGGGTCCTGACCCTGGTCCCCAGCCCCTGGGCTTGCCCCTGCTGCGGGGCTTTGCCACTGCCCTCTCCCCCCCCTTCTCCCCTGATTTTTCCAGCCTTGACAAAAACATCAACCCTCAGCCCTTTTCCATTCCCTGGTTTCCTTGGCTACCTCATTCTAAAGCCTCTCTCCTGCCTTGCTAACCCCGGCCCCAGCTGCTGGCCCCCAACGCGGGGAGGGCTGGGCCTGGGGGGCATCCTCAGCCAGCACTCACCCAGCACTTGGCTTGCCTGGGGAGGGGCTGCTGGTGTTGGAACTGGACCCAGGTGATGCAGCTCTGGAGCTGGCTTGGTCGCTCCAGACAGTTCCTTGTCTTTCCCCTGCTGAGGGTAGCAGCACCAAGGAGGGGTCAGACTTCTCCACACCCTCTCTGGGGTGATGCCAATTCTGCACAGCCCCCGAGGGACATGGCAGTGTTTGGGGGGCTGCTTCTGGCCCGTGGGAGCATCTCTGGAGCGTCTGGTCCTGTGCCCACCCTGGGCTGTGCCATCACAATCTGGCGCTGGTTGGGAGTGAGACCTTCCCTAGGGCTATCCCATAATTACCAGTCAAGCCCTGATGTCCCCAGTGCCACCCTGGGCTGCCAGTGCCCGGAAGCTCTGCTGATATTTACCAGAACTTCACCAGCTCTTTCCTTTCATCCCCTTCTCCAGTGTCAGGAGGCTCTGCCTGCTGTTGCGGCTGCAGAGCCATGGGGATTGTCCTCCCTGGTCTCCAGGGCACAGCAGCTTGTCCTAGTGACAGCTTCCTGCTCCAGTGCGGTGGGAGCTCAGCTTTTAGCCCTGTGGATGATCTGCTCCAGTTTGTGGTGGGGGAAGAAATGACAGAGGAGCTGCCCCAGCAGCCACTTGGCCACTGCTGCCCTGGGCAAGCTGCTGTGGGTGCCCTGCTGGAGCAGGGAGCTTGGACTGGATGAGCTCCAGAGGTCACTTCTACCTCTGTGCTGGGAGTCTGTGGTTGTCCACCAGGCCCCAGCTCCTCTCTCCTTCCCAGCCCTCAAACCCCACCTGCAGGATTGATCTCCCTGTCGGGAGCAGCCTCTCCACGTGTCCCACTCTGCTGTGAGCGGAGCAATTTCCTTTCTCCATTGTTCTGCGTCGCTGTGAGTGAATCAGCGGCTGGGAGCTCCTCTGCAGGCGAGGTCATTGCCCAGCCCAGCCCTGCCCGGCTCAGCCCAGCCAAGGCAGAAGGCTTGGAGCAAAGCCACGGACTCGGCCGGGCTGAGTGCTCAGGGGTTTGCTCCTGCAGAACGAGGAGGGAAATAATTTTGTTACCAGCAATCGATCAGCGGGAAAAGGGAAATCAGTCCCCAGGCTCCCCCCCGGGGCTTTGGATGATTAAATGCATCCAAGGAGCCCAATGTGGACTCAAATCTTTCCACGTTGTATGGAAAATTACAGACCATGCCCTTCCTGCAGGAACTCCCCCCCATGCCCTTTCACTTCTGGGCTGAAGAGGTTTGCTGAGTCTGCAGAGCACTTTGAGCTCAGCCCTTCTGCAATCACAGCACTCGGCAGAGGCTTTTTTAATTTCCCTCCTGCCTCGGCTGAGCAAAGATCCTAACCCCCATAAATCCCAATCTTCCTGGATCTCCCATGGGAGCTTTTTCCTGCTGGGGCCAGGATGGACCGAGACAGCAGGTAAAGCACCCCAAGAAACGCTGTACCCCCTCCCCGGGGCCACAGGAATTCCCATCCCCCTGCCTGCCTCAGCAATGGCGACCTACATATTGCAAGGGAAGCAAAACCCAAACCCCACCTTGGCTGCTGCTGCTGCTGCTGCTGCTGCTGCTGCTGCTGCTTCCCCTCCCTGCCAGGAGCTCAGGGGCACTCAGCAATTAGGAGCAGCAGATTAATCTTGAGTGAGCTAATGAAGAGCAGAGCGGCTGCAGCACACAGGGCAGCTCTGAGTGCACTGCTGCAGCTCCCTGCAGCCAGCAGAGCACCCAGGGTGGGGTGGAGGTGGGAAAGGGGAGGGGGACAAACTGGATGTTCAAAGCTCATCCCCCTGGAATTGTGCCAGGGTTGTGGAGGGTTAGTTTGGATAGCAGGAAAAATTTATTTCCTGCAAGAGTGGTCAGGGACTGGCACAGGCTGCCCAGGAGATGCTCAAGAAAGGTGTGGTCATGGCACCTGGGGATGTGGTTTAGTGGCCGTGGTGGTGTTGGTTGATGCTTGCACTGGATGATCTTAGAGGACTTTTCCAGCTGGAGTGATTCTGCACAGCCACATGGCAGCTCCTGTGCCCAGCATTCAGCTGCACCCACATGGACAGAAGGGTCCCCAGCTCCAGGGCAGCGAAGCCATCTCCAGCCAGGCTTTGCTCCCTGCCATGCCATGGGAGAGGCACAGCCACAGTTCCATGGGAAGGGTGAGTTAAAATCCCCCAACCCCCCCCCCACTCCGAGACCCTTAAATCAACATCATTGACTCAGCTCCTCCTGCAGCCAAGGCTGCTGCAGCCCAGGGAGCCAGAAGGGATTTGCACATCAAGCAGCCTGCCCCCGGACTGCTGCAGCCAGAGCCTTGGGAGGGAGGCAGCAAAGGCTCTTTCCAACTTGTTTCCCTCTCCTTCATCAATAAACATCTCCTGCCAGCAGAGCTCTTCCTCCAGCCCAAGGCTTTCTCCAGACTCTGGCCATTTCGTGTGGCTTTTAACCACTTGTCTGTGGCTCTCAGCTGCTTCACCTGGCTGGGAGCAGGGATGCTGGCATTTTGTGTTTAGACAATAAATCTCTATATTTAGCTGGGCAGGGAGGGGAGGCAGAGCTCCTCCTGATCATTAAACCACTGCTTTCAATTTGCCCTTATTGCTCTTCTTTATTTAACTGCAGGCTGGGCTGGCCAAGCACTCCCTGGGGACAGGCAGCTGAGACCTGCTTGCAGCCCTGAAAGGCTTCTCCAGGAGAAAAACTCAATCCTGCAAATGTCTTCTCCAGAGGAAAAAACTTAGCCCTGATCCCACAATCAGAGGAGAAATCAGCCCTGAAGATGTCTTCTCAAGGACAAGGATGTGGCTGGAGGGGTGAGGTGCACGGCCCAGAGCTGTCTGTGATGGCTTCAGGGAGGACAAGTGGGAGAGGGTGGGAGGAGGATTCTGCATGTCTGGGAGATGTGGGAGCTGGGGGTAGGGGGTGGATTTTTGTGCCTTTCAGCAGATGAAAGAAAAAAGGAGGGGGGGGGGAATCCACTTCTGTGATCAGCTGTGTCAGGTTGCTCAGGCTGGAGGAGGGGGAAGCTGCCGTTGGAGCTGGGAGAAGCACCAAGTGGAACACAGCAGCCTTCTCCAGCACTGCTCCTCTTCCTCCCACCCTCTTCCCTGCCTTCACTTGGCCTTGGACCAGTGCTGTGGTGCTGGCAGCCCACTCTTGGTATGGCCAAATTCAGAGGTGCTCAGCATCCTGCCAGGGCCCTGGTGGTGCCCCCAGGCTGAGCTCTCACATTTCCTTGGAGGAACTCCCTTGGATTCAGCCCCTCCTTGCCAAGCTGGGACCAGTCTTGGCTGTCTCTTCCTGCTAGCAAAGACCTAAACACAGATGCCAGCACCCCCCAAGGCCACCCCAGTCCTCACTGGCATTCCCACTCCTTTCCCCAGTGGCCCTTGCTTTTCCCTGGATATCACCATGGCCAGGTCCATGCCACCCCCCCCCCCCCCCAGTCTCCAGAGGTGACACCAATACCCCCAGTAACACCAGCAGCAGCTCTGCCCCACAGCTCAGTACCACTGCTGGCAGTGCTGGAGGAAGCAGGTGGCTGTCTTAGAAAACCATGATACTGGCAGCCACCATCTGTGCCCCTTTGGATGGAGGAGGTTCTGCCCTCCCCAGGAGCTCTCCTGAGGCCACTGGGACAAGCTGGGACAGATGGCAGTGAGCATCTGATATTATCATGCTGGGAACTGAAGCAAAGGAAAATCCCCAGCACTGCCAAAGGGAGCCCATGGCAGGGGTGGCACCACTGTGAGCACTGACATGCACCTTCTGCAGCTGTCTGGTGAGGATGGGGGGGTCCAGAACCTTATCTGAAGCTCTGAGGACAGGGCCTAGCCCTCCTGCTCCTCTCCAGGTGCTCACACACCCGGGAAGGTGCAGAGGTGTCACCATGAGAAATGGGGACAGACCTCACCTGTGGCTGACACCCAGCAGGGCTGGAGCGCTGCTGCCATACACAGGGAGCTGCCTGCACCTCCCACTGGCAGGGTCCTGGGCACCTCCAAAGCCCTGACCTGCAGGTGCTCGTGGCCAGAGGCTTTCAGCCCCCAGCAGCCAGCAGGGAGATGAGTGGCACACAGAAGCAGCTGCAAGGCTCAAGGCAGCCTGGGGCTGAGCTGCCTCCTGCCGCAGTGGAGGTGCTGCAGAGGACACCCAACAGGTGACACTGGTGGCTCTTGTGCTGCAGACACAGCTGGGGTGAGCTGCATGGTGACCAAGAGGCTTTCTTAGGGCTCTGGCCAAGCCACATCCACCTGGCTCTGGCTGCTGCCCTGACCTTCACATCTCAGTGCCCTGCAGGGACAATCTGCAGTGAGAGCAAAGTGCTGGTGGGAGCCAGATGCTGCCTCTGCTGCTCCTCTCCAGGCCCCCCAAATGTCCATCTTCAGCCCACCCTCAGCCTTGCCAAACCCTCCTCTGCTTTCCCCCCAGGATTCCACCAAGAGGAGGTTTTCTCTCTTCTCCCATCTCCAAACTGACTCTCCCCATGGACATCTGGAGGAGCATGAACAAGTGGAGGGAAGAGCTGAGCTTTGTGCCTGGTACACCAAAGTGGTGCCAGGGAAGAGGAGCCTGGCACAGTTTGGGTGCAGCACGCAGCAGCATTGCAGCTGGATCGGTGCTGACCTGGATTCCCAACATCAAAGGCAGCTCCCATTTCCTCCCAGCAGCTCCAAGGCCCTCAGAGGAGGTGGATCCATGGGCTCAGTGCCCACACATCCACCCTAGCACCAGCCCCATGGTGGCTTGGCTGTGGGAGCTATGGGTTGTGGCAGGAGCAGCTTCCCTGCCCTGAGGACTGCAGCTGAGAGAGCAAATCTGCTCTGGGATTAGGGTGGTCAAAGGCAATCCAAGAGGTCTAACCTGGCCCCTGTCCTGCTGGAACAGCAGCAGGTGCTGGCAAATCCCCTGTCAGATCCATGGGAGATGGACAAACAGACATGATCCCCATGGGAACCCAGCATGAGACTCCCTTGGAGTGCAACACCTGTGCCTGTGCATGCTCTGTGTCACAGCCAGCACCAGCACAGACAGGCCCCATGTCACAGCCAGCCACAGGCACAGTCCCCATGTCACAGGCTCTGTGTCTTGGTTCCCCACACATGGTCCCCCTGTCCCAGGGGCAAGCCCAGCTCCACCGGGCACCCCGGGGCACACATTCCCATCTCTTCCCTTCGCCAGCAGCTCAGGCTGGAGGCAGCATCCCCAGCCTGGATCCCCCTTCCCAGGCTATTTCGTGGAGGAGATGACTCAGAGGTCGTTAACGCTCCCGACACGCAGCAGCAGCGATGCCACCTCCCAGAGCCAGCCGGGGAGGGGGCTCAGCCTGGGCTCGCAGCTTCCCCGGGGGATGCTGCCAGTCCCCAATCAGTGCTCCATTGTCAGCCAAAAGCAGCTCTGAGGGGGGTGGGAAAGACCGAAATAAACAACAATCAGGGTAAAAAGGCTGCTGCGGGGACCGAGTCCCCCCGGGGCTGCGCTGCCTCCGGCGCAGTCTCTGCCAGCCTGACTCGAGCAGGCTGCCTTGAGCCCTGCACTTGTGCTTGCTGCAGGGGCAGGCACGGGCCGGGCCGGGCCGGGCCGGAGGGGAAGGCTTTGGTGACCCCCTCAGATAAAATTGTCACCTTGGAGACACTTTCTGAGGGCTCAGGGTGAAGCAGGCACCCACCCTGTGCTCAGGCAGCTCCAGTACACAGCCAGCCCCTGGGAGCAGGGGGCTCGGGCCAGGCTGGCACCATCACCAGCTCCACCCCAGAGTCTCCTTCGTGTCCCGAGAACACCTTGGGGACAGCAGTGGCATCCTCCCTTGGGACAACATTGATCTTCAGGAATGGATTTGACGCCTGCAAAGCTCGGAGCTGAGATTTGCCATCCCAGCTCCAAGCTGGTCCATCTGACAGCATGTCCTATGCAAATGCTCTGCCCTGGGAGACAGCTCCCTGCACACAACGCCAAGGAGGCAGCGCTGCAAGAAGCCCTCCCCACCTCCTGCCCACCCAGCCAGGCAGACTGGCGAGGCAGGGAAGAATCTCATCTAATTTTAACTCCCCTGACGATGAGCTTTGTTCTTTCCCAACAGCTGCCCTGCAAGGTATGAAAACACTCAGCTCTGTTGACGTGGGAAAACAAAACACACAAATCAGCCCATTTTCCTCTTCAAGGCCAATTTATCTGGAGCTGTCAGCAGAGGCAGGGGAAGTGACGAGCTCCAGGGAATCGAGGGGGAGCAGCTTGGACCCGTGGGTACTGGTGTGACTGGACTGATGCCCACGGAGCACTCCCTGTCTTGAGAGCCCCCAAACCTCTCAGGCCTACAGAAAAGGAGGGTGACAGTTCCTGCTGCGGTTCCCCAAGGTGTGAGCCTGGCCATGGCCCAGGACAGCCCTTTAAGCACCCCCCAAGGGTGCTCACCACAAGCTGGGCTCTGATCAGGTGTCTCCACCACACTCCACCCACCCCACCTGGAGGGGCTGAGTGGGGATGGGGTGAGTCAGGCTCTGAAGAAGGACAGATGCAGCTCAGGGAGGAAAATTTGGGCTGGTAAATCCCATCTGTATTGCTACAGCTCCCCCCTGGCTCCCTGGCTCGCCCCTCAAGCCCATGAGCAGCAGCACAGGAGCAGCCACCCCGGCGCTGCTGGAGCTCCGGTGCAAGGCTCTCTCCAACAGGAGCACAGCAAGACACAGCTCAGAGGGCAGGCACAGGGTGCAGGACCCCCCTCTCCCCCACACCCCTTTCTGTTCCAGGGCAGTGAGTGAATCCATCCCCAAAGTGAAAAGCACCCCCAAAATAGGTCCCTGCAGCCCCACACCCAATGGGTATCCAGGAAAAATGAAGCTCCTGCTGTGTAGACCCTGAGGAGGGAGAAGACCTGCAAATGGGCCCCCTGCCCTAAGGAGGCTGAGGGTGACCTTCAGCATGCCACAAGCCCAGCTCTGCCGAGCAGACAGTGCTGATGGGCACAACTGCTTGCACCCCCACCCTGAAACATCCCTCCTAACCCCCTCAGAACCCCTCCTGGCTCCTCAGTGCTCCTCCTAACGCCCTCAGCTCTCTCCTAATTCTCCCAGAATCCCTCAGCCTCCCCAACCCCTCTCCTGAACCCCCCTGCAACACTCCTCACAACCCCCTCAGCACCTCCCCAACTCCACCCAGCACTCCCCAGCCTCACAGTTTGTGGGGTGGGGAGAGAAGGAGGGGGAGGAAAAGCACAGGGTGGAGGTCGACAGCAGGTGGTGGCTTTGCTTTGGGGACAAAGGGGCTGCTTGTCCCCCCCGCTTCGAGACAAATCAAAAACAAACCAGACACAGCACCAGGACACATCACACCCCCAAGATGGGTCCCTCCCGAGATGCTCAGGGCTGTCCCCACATCCCTCGATGGCTGCAGGGGAAGGCAACAGGCAGGGATGGGGAGAGGCAGGGATGGGGAGAGGCAGAGATGGGGACAGGCAGAGATGGGGAGAAGCAGGGAAGGGGAGAGGCAGAGATGGGGACAGGCAGGGATGGGGAGAAGCAGGGAAGGGGAGAGGCAGAGATGGGGACAGGCAGAGATGGGGAGAAGCAGGGATGGGGAGAGGCAGAGATGGG
>VWZI01021461.1:61397-81042 GCA_013396835.1 Psilopogon haemacephalus
CCGTGCAGAGAGCTGTGTGCCATGCAGGTGACCCCCCTGCAGTGCTCTGTGCCACCCTGGGGACATCCCTGCAGAGTGCTCTGTGCCGTGCCGGGAGCCGCTCCCGAGGCTCTCACCTTTAATCTTCTTACTCCCCGGAGAATCCTCCTCCGGCTCCGGGCTCTTCCCCGCGCGTTTCCTCGGCATGGTGCCCTGGGTGCGAACAGCGAACGAGCTCCGTCAGGCGCGCAGGGCGGCCCCGTTCTCACGGGGTGAACCCTGTCGGTCCCTGGACCGAGCCGAGCCGCGTCCCGGTCTCACCGCCCCGAACCNCTGCCGCCTGCCGCTCGCCGTGCCGGGCCGTGCCGGACACTCGGGGGTCAGCCCAGCACTCGGCGGCCCCCGGGCGGGCCCCGTCCCGCACCACCGCTCCCCTCCTCGCCCGCCCAGCCCGGGCCCGCCGCACGCTCACCGCTGCTCCGCCGCCGGCCGCTACCGCCACAGCTCAGCGCGCATGCGCGGGCAGAGCCCTGCCCACAGCCACGGCGCCCCCTGCCGGCCGGCGGCCTGCACTGCAGGGGCCCCGCAACGCGGGCAGGGCGAAGAGGGCAGGGGAGGGCAGGAGGGGCAGGGCAATGCGGAGTTTAACGCGAGGAAGGTAACTGAGTGACGCCAGTGAAGCAGTGTTGACACGACGCAGGTCCAGGCTCCCAGGCCCGGCAGCCAGATACTATCTGACAAGAGACAGTTCTGGAGCTAACAGGTAAGAGCTCACTTGACTCATTGGGCATAAGGAACGATTCCCCCCAAGACACGCAGGGAATCGGTGGAGTCCCACTCCAGAGGGGTTTCAAAGCCCTGGAGATGTGGTGCTGAGGGCCACTGGCTGGTGGCACCCCGAAGGCTACTTAGGACACCCAGTAGCATCCTCAGGGCTCATCCCTCCCACGCACTCCACCCTCACCTTTTCCACCAGCCCACAGGGTAGAGCCCACTTCAGCCCTTGCAGCAGGGACCAGACCCTTCCCTGTACCGGGAAGATGCAAATCCCAGATCCACGCTGGGAGCCTTGTCCTGACCCAAGGGGCTGAGCCCTTTCAGCTCTCTGCTGTGCCACAGCCTGGCAGGGCAGGGCAGGGCGCCAGCTGCTGGAGGCTGGCACAACACAGCCCAGCAACTGCTTCACTCCTTAATCCTTTAAGCCCAATCCTCTATGCAGAGACCTAAAACCTTAACCCCCCACAAGCTGTAGACCCTTGAGACATGCTGGAAACCCTCCTGGTTCAGCCTCCCTAGAGCCTGGGGATGATCCAGCACCAGCCCAGTTCCCACCCAGCCCCTGCAGTATGGGTCTGCACCTCCACCCACCACAGATCCCACTCGTGGCTGAGCAACCACTCCAACACAGCAAGAACACGAACACCAGTTGTTTATTCAGCTCCACACTGCCTTTATTCCAGTAACGAACGCAGCAACTGCTGCTTGCCCCCATCCAGAGCCACCCCTCCAGGGCACATCCCCACCACACACGGGGGGCAGGGTTCCAGCAGTTGGCATCAAGGGTCAGAGGCCAGCCGATGGTGAGCCCCGCACCATGTGGCCTCTTTTCTTCTTGCACCACTGCAGCATCTCTGAATCGGCTCCTTCCCCGTCGGCCAGCCCAGAACACTGCCAGGCACTCCGTGGTGCCTTCTAGGGGCCTGCATCCCAAATCCACCCCAGCCCCCGGGCTCCATGTGCGCCCCTGGGGTGCAGCGTGCCCAGAGCCCCCGCCTCAGCCCCACCACTGCACAGCCTTCAGCTGCTGGGCCAAGCCACCGCTCCCGGCCCTTGCCTGGAGGCCATTTCACAGGCAGTCCCCAGCAGTGCCACAAACGCTGCAATCCTCCCCAGCTCCCAGCTCTTTCTGATCACTGACTGCCTGCACCCAACCTCAGCTATCCCCTCTGCTGCTGCACTTCATACTCACTCTGCGAGCCAGGATTCCTTTGTTAGCACATCGTAGACACCACCTGCAACAGAAGAGGAAGCACCATCAAGAAAATGTCACATCTGTCTACGGGGCCAGAAGCACAAAGCCTTGAGCTGCAGAAGGATCAGGACAACTCCAGCCACGAGTTCCCAGTCCTGTGCCCCCCACGTGCTCCCCCCTCCCCCACACACATTTTCTTCTCAAGAGAGGAATCTGCTCAGGGCCTGGTTACCCTCACCCACGCTCCCTGCCATTTTCCAATTTCTTCTCTTTCCTCCATCCCCACATCTCAGAAAGGAGGCCTCAGGCTTCAGTACATTATCGCTCGTCTAAGATTTCCTCTTTCTCCTCCCTAGGACTCAATCCCTTTCCCCTACCCGTCCAAACCCAGCATCTCAACCCAGCACAACTTTCACAGCCAATAATCCCGCGTGGGGACTGCAACACTTTAAGCCGATCCAATTATCTCCGTAAGGTTTTTCGAAACAGCTCAAGCTTAGGGAATGCAGAAGCTGTATAAAGGCAGAGCTGTTCACAGCCACCATCGCCAGGTCATTACCTTCAGACTCGGCGCCGCGCCCCATGCTGCATGCTCAGACCTGCGAATAACCAAGCGAAGGAGCTCAAGGAGGAGCCTCGAGGGACGGCTCAGGAGCTTCTCGCGTCCCCCCAGGCTCCCGGCGCCATGCCCACGGCAGAACTGTTTCCTGCATGGTTTATCTCCTCTGTAAGCGCCCGGAGGCTCAGAGAAGCAGTAGGAATATGCAGGCTGCAGGCTCCAGGCCCGCTTGATCTCCAACGGCGTGGAACGGGACCGTACGTCACGGGCCCGCAGGCCTGCGCTCCCCTGCGCCACACGGGCAGAGCCGGCAGAGAGCAACCTCTGCGGATGCCCACGTTGGGTGGCCCCGAAGGCTCCCGACACCTCCCCCCGAACCCACCCGCGCTGCCCCCCGACACCTCCCCCCGAACCCACCCGCGCTGCCCCCCGGCTCGCAGCCGAGAGCCTGCATCGGACACTCCTGTTGGGAGCGAGCTGCAGACGGAGAGGAAGCCTACGCTGCCCCCAGCGCCCAGCCGAGGCCTCCTACGGCCTCTCATTACCGCGGGAACAAGGAGGTGACAGCCCACGGCCAGCGCCCGATGGCCTCAAGGGAGAGGAAGAGAAAGAATGGGAGTGGTAAAGCCTTACAAAAATAAGAAAGGAAAAGCGGGGAGAGGAAACAAACCAGCAGTAAACAAACCCAGCAGAACACAAAAGCAAAAAGAGGACAAAAAGGGTGGAGGAAAGGAGTATAAAAAGGGAGAGCAAGAGAAGAAAGAGCAAGAGAAAGGAGCAGCTCGCAACCGCCTCCGCCCTCACCTGCGCCGCCAAAGAGGCCGAGCGCCGGCGCGCGCCCTTACTTATAGGGCGGCAAATGGGCGGGGCCAGTGGCGCATGCGCAGTGCGCACGGGGCGGAGCGAGCGGCGCGCGCTGCCCACGGCTCTTGGCGCGAGCGCGGGGGCAGGGCGGGAAGGTCACTGCCTCGCGCCGGCCGCCATCTTGTCACGCTCTAGGGGCCCTCCCCCAGCTCCCCCAATCTCTCCTCCCTCCTGCCCCTGCTCCCCCCCGCCCCTGCTCCCCTCCTGCCCCTGCTCCCCCTGCGCCCCCTGAAGGCAGGACCCAAGCAGCAGTTACAAAACATCCAAACCCTTTTATTGCGCAGGCGCAGTCGGCGCTGGCGCTGCCAGGCAATGCCTGCCGCAGCCTAGGGGGCGCTGTGCAGGGCCTGTACTGCCCCGGGCGCCGCGGAGGAGGCAGCTGCGAGCCAGGCGAATGCTCCTCGGCCCCGCTCAGTGGCAGCGCAGCCAGGGGCTGGGGCCGGGGCCTGATGCGGGTGGCCGTGGCCAGAGAACCCCCAGGGGGAGAAGAGCCAACGCGAGAGCGGTCCCAGAAGAGCATCTCCTTAAGGTCACTTTTCAAAGCTCATCCTCCCCTCCCTGCCCCACACAGTGACAGTCTCAAGTTTCCAGCAGGTTTAGCTATAAAAAGGTAAAGTTGACACTGACCGCGGGGAGTAAAAAAATCTGAGAAGAAGCCACAAAAGAAAGAATTCACCCTCGGGGCTGGCCCAGCCTGCAGGCACCGCCCCTGGCCGTGCCCTTCCCCCGGGGTGCCCCTGGCTCCCCTCCCCACCCAGCCAGGGGCCGCAGCTGGGCTGTGCCTGGGCTGTGCCTGGGCTGTGCCTCGGCTGCTCACAGCAAGATGCAGCATTTGTTGGTTTCCGTAGGGCTCCCTCGGTCAGTAGCGATGCAGGAGAGGGCAGGAGGCAGTGCCCGGTCCAGGCTCTGTGCCCTGCTCAGCTCCCCACACTGCAGCTGCCTTTGTCTCTGCAGCCCTCAGGGGAGGCAATGCAGGAGCTGCTGCAGCCCCAGGCTGTGCCCCAGGCTGTGCCCCTGGCAGGCTGCGGCGCTGTGCCAGGCGCGGTGCTGGTCCCAGCCTGGTGGCACTCGAGGAGAGTTTGTTCCAGTGAGATGCTACATTCAGGCAGGATTGCCCTTCCCTGGCCAAAAGCCCTTTCCTGGATGTGTTCTGAAGGCAAATCTTGGAGAGCAGAGGGCAGAGGGCTCAGCCTCGCTGTGGTGTCTGGCACAGGGATGCAGAGGACCTCCTCAGGTCTCATCACGGTCGATGGTACCTAAAAGCCAAGGGAAAAATCCAAGAGATGCCAGCCCCAGAGCTCAGGTCCAGTGGCTACTGAGACACGAGAGGTGGCAGGAAACAAAGGTCCCCAGCAGAGCTGCTAGCACCAAACGGCTTCACCTCTGCCTCCAAGAGCTCTGCTGCTCTGCAAGGCCTCTGCCAAGCTCAGCAACTCCGAGGAGCAGCCAGCCCGGGAGAGCAGCTGCTGGGGGAAGCCAGCACCTGGGCCAGGATCCCCCTGACAGGCAGCAGCTGGGCTGGCTCCTTGCCTGCAGCCACATCACCACAGCTGCCAGGTTACACCCAAAGCAGTCCCTGGGCACAGCTGTCCCTGCTCACGCCGAGAGCCCAGGACCAGGGCTCCAGTTCCCCCCAGGTGTGCTACTCCCCTGGCAGAGGCAGGAGGCCCCCAGGGCTCCCCTCAGCAGGGCAGTGCCCAGGAGGCTCAGGCTCACCTGGTGAACTGTTTGCTGTCCTCATGCACTTCCATTTCACAGCTCTTGAACTCGTTCAGCTCCTTGCGGATGGCAGCCTGCAAAGTGCAGCTCTGCCTCAGCTCCCCTGAGGCACACACCTGGGGCCTCAGGTTCCTGCCACCCCAGGCCAGCTCAGGGCTCATCCTGCACCACCCCTCGGTGTGCAGAGCTCCCAGCCCCTCTGGGGAGGGCAGCAGCCAGCCCTGCTTTGCAGCCCATTGTGCCACCTTCTCCACACCAAGGGCTGATGTCTCCTCTGGTGCCAGGAAGGCAGCACAGATGGCTGCAGGGCAAGCTCCTTGCCCAGGCCTGCCCCAGCCCACAGGCACTGCCCAGGCCCTGCACCTCCCACCCTCTGCTGCCATGCAGCCTGTGCCCACATCAGCCACTGCAGCGTGCAGAGGGCTCCAGGGAGACCTCAGAGCAGCCTCCCGGGACCTGAAGGGGGTGACAGGACAGGGAATGCTGACTTCAATCTGGGAGAAGCTGGACTGAGAGGAGCCGTAAGGAATTCCTGCCCAGGAGGGTGCTGAGGCACTGGCACAGGCTGCCCAGAGGAGCTGTGGAGGCTCCAAGCCTGGCAGTGCTCAGGGCCAGGCTGGATGAGGCCTGGAGCAAGCTGAGCTGGTGGAGATGTCCCTGCCTGTAGCAGGGGTTGGAGCTCTTCAAGGTCCCCTCCCAGCCAACACATTCTGCCCTTCCATGCACTCACTGCACGGGCAGGGGTGGGGCTGGGCAGGGCAGGGGCAGGGCAGGGCTGGTCTGGGTGTAGGGTGGCAGTGAGGGGGCAGGGGCAGGGCAGGGCAGGGCTGGGTGCAGGGTGGCAGTGAGGGGGCAGGGGCAGGGCAGGGCTGGGCTGGGTGCAGGGTGGCAGCGAGGGGGCAGGGGCAGCCGAGCAGGTCTCCACTGGTGCCCAGCAGCAGAGGCCAGCCCGGGCCAGCACTGTCACCTTGTCTGCTGGCGTCAGCTTGGTCCAGGGCTTGTCTGCGCGGCGGTCGTAGTCCTGTGCGTCTGTCACCTCCACGTACTCGTTGAACCGCAGGATCTTGCGCGCCTGCAGCTCTGCCACCGTCGGCCTCTGGCTCAGCTGCGCGGCAGGGGCACGGCAGGGTCACGGCAGGGCTGAGCCCCCCCAATGGAGCTGAGCCTCCCAGCAGGGTCGAGCCCCCCAGCAGGGCTGAGCCCAGCTCCCTGTGCCACAGACCCTGCCAGCTGCTGCCAGCAGCCCGCAGGGGCAGGAGAAGCCTCTCAGCAGGGTGACCCCAGCAGGCCACACGGCCGGGGAGGGCACTGGGGGGTCTGGGAACAGTCACTACCCACTCGTGAGCCAGGGCCATGGCCCACGGCAGCAGTGGCACCTCCCCTGCTGCACACCACAGCTCAGAGCAGCTGCTGCCCTGCTCAGCCTCTCCACCTGGCTGCCAGCTCAGGACTGGGCTCTGGGCAGCCTGGTGCAGAGGCTGTGGCCACACAAGGTCCTCTCCAGCCAGCCTCTCCAGTGCCAAGGGCCAGCCTGGGTCCACCCTGCCACCCTTGGTGCTAGCTCTGATCCACCACGGTGCCAAGGGCTCCCCTCTGCTGACAGCCCACAGGCACCAGGAACACAAGAGCCTGGAGACCTCACCACAGCCACGGGGTGCCCAGAGCCAGCCCAGCCCTGCCAGATGGCACTGCCAGCAGAGGCCCCACAGTACCTTTCTGGTCAGCCTGCGTTTGATCTCCCTCTTCTCTGCCTGCCGCAGAGCCTCGTTCTTGGCTGCAAGGGAGAGCAGAGACCTGCTGTGAGGGCAGGGACCTGCTGCCAGTGAGGGGCTCAGTCCCTGCCTGTCCCTCTCAGAGCTGAGCACACTGCAGCAGCTCCTCTCTGACCTGGCACCCCCACAGGGACAAGGTGGCCTCAGTGCAGGGACTGATCCCTCCAGTCCTGGGCAGGGGAAGTCGATCTGGGTGACTTCGGAGGTCCCTCCCAAGCCCCTCCCCACCGGGGCTGTGGTGTAGCAGAGCTGAGGCTGGGGGACCACTGCTGCTCTGCACCTGCTGCTGCTCAGAGCCAGCTGCACAGCTAAGTCAGTCCCTGACATGAAGCTTCCTGCTCTGGGCCTGGGCACCAGCAGCTGCTGCTCGAGCACAAACCACCTCTGCAGGCTCCTGCGTGTCAGAGTCCAGCTCTGGAACCAGCAGGGCACCCACAGCAGCTTGCCCAGGGGCACCATGCCCGGGGGGCTTGGAAGCTCTCCAGAGACCTCACAACCTCTGTGGGCAGCCTGCTCCAGGACTCTGTACCCTCACACCGAAGAAGTTTCTGCTGCTGCTCAGAACTGGATGCAGCAGTGCAGCTGTGGCCTCACCAGGAAGAGCAGAGTGGGAGAACCTCCCTTGTCCTGCTGGCCTCGCTCCCCAGCTTTGGCCTTCTTGGCCACCAGGGCACACTGCTGCCTCCTGGGGAACTTGTGCCCCACAGCCCACTTGTGGTGGTAGCAAAGTGCTGGGAGAAGCTCAGGAGCAACCCCACACAGCCCAGGCAGCAGCCTCCAGGCAGCCCTGAGCCAAAAGGCAAACTCCCAGCCCAGCCCCCAGGGCAGCCCCACTCACGCTGCAGGATGTTCCTCTGCTCCAGCTCCTCTGCTGTGGGCCTCTGGCTCAGCCTCCTGCAGGCAAGTGGCGAAGCTGTCAGCTGTGAGCTGCCTGCAGCAGCAGGGAGCAGCAACTGCTGGCTCTAGCTTGCTGCAGAGCTTCCTCCACAGCCTCCCGCAGCTCCCTGCTGCCTTCCCCTGCCCTTGCCTCTGCCCCAGCAGCTCTCTGGGGCTGTCTGTGTGGCCCCTCAGAAGCTGCAAGTGAGCCTGCAGCAGCCCTGGGCATGGGACCTGAGACACCATCTGGCCCCCCAGCCCCTGCACCTGATCAGTGTGGTCCCAATCTGCTGCCGGATCTCGTTCCACTCCTCCCTGCTCTTGCGGGGGAAGGGCACCTTCTCCTCCTGCAGCATGCCCAGCTTCATGGCCAGGGTGTCCTTCCTCTTCACCCTGTTGGCCAAGGTGCCTGTGGGGAGGGATGTGTGGGACTGGCACCTGCCCTGTGCCTCTGCCAGCTGTGCTCTGCCCTGGGCTCAGCACCGCAGCTCGCCGGAGCCGGTGGCAGCAGCCAGCACTGCTGTGCCATGCCCCTCTAGTGCCATCTCACCAGCACCAGCTGCTGCAGGAGCCACCTGCAGCTGGGGGGGGCACTTCAGAGGAGCAGGGCACAACTCACGCTGCAGGGCCTCTGACAGAGCAAGGAAGAGGACCTGGGGTACAGCAGGAGACCAGGAGCCAGCAGCTGTGGCGTGGCATGGCCCAGGGCTTTGCACTCACACAGGCTGGCACGAGCCCTGCAGAGCAGCAGCAGTGCCAGAGCCTTACTGTTGTGGCTTTCATCTTCCTCCTCCTCCTCCTCATCTCTGTACAGGATGGGTCCCTCTGAGTCCGAGTCGCTCATCCCTGCATCCCCTTCCTGCTCCTCGGGCAGGGCCTGGGCCACCAGCGTGGGGATGACAGTGACAGCTGGAACCTCTCCCACGTACACGCCGGGGCCTGAGCTCTGCTCCTCCTCCTGCTCCTCCTCCTCCTCTTCCTCATCGTCTGGACTAAGGAGAAGCAAACTGTCACACATCTCTGAACATCCCCCCCGGGGACCAGCACCTTGGCTCAGCCCACAGCAGGCAGCCCAGGGAGCAGAGACCCAAGAGCCACCCCAGCACCCTGCACTGCCTCTCGAACTGCCAGGGGCAGGCTCCTGGCAGAGCCAAACAGGCCTCTCCCCACAGCTGTGGGGCTTGCAGGCTCAGCTCCCTGCCCACCCCAGCCAGCCCTGTGCCCCGTGCCAGGTGAAGGAAGAGCACAGATGGAGGGAACCAGGAGCCTGCTTTGTCTTGGGGCAACGAAGGCCAGGCCAGGCTCTGGGCACTGCCCTGTGCAGCCTGAGAGCACCTCCCTCTGCCAGGAGGTTCTCAGCAGTGACTGAGCCACTGCAGCCACTGCAGGCTTAGCTGCACTCAGCCAGCAGACAGAAGGTTCCCAGGCTGTTGTGAGGACCAGCAGAGGAGCCCAGCCCAGTCCAGCCCAGCCCCTTCTTGGCCCCACAGAGCAGGGGCATGGGTGCAGCAGGGGCATGGGTGCAGCAGGGGCATGGGTGCAGCAGGGGCATGGGTACAGCAGGGGCACGGCAGCAGCAGGGACTCACACTTTGAGCAGCTCGATGGTGACAGGCAGGGACCTGGCCCTGCCCAGGCTGCCGCCGTCCTCCGCAGCGTTCTCGCCGTCGAACAGCAGGGAGTGTGCTCGGTGGCAGCCCTCGGGCGGGGGCGCGGCGGGCAGGGGGCTGCTGAGCGCCTGCTGGATGCGGATGTGCAGCGGCACCGGGGGCAGGCGAGCTGGCAGCTGGGGCTCGCCAAAGCCCTGCTCTGTTGGCCTCCTGCTCGCCTCCGGGGACCTGAACTCTTCGGCAGGAGGAGGAGGAGGAGTCTCTTTGGGCAGGTCCAGGGAGCGTGGAGGGTCCAAGGTAGGGGTGGAGGCAGGCGGGGGCAGGCGAGGAGGCTCGGGGGGCACATGTGTGGGCAGCGGCGGCGAGGGCGGGGGGGAGGCAGGAGAGCTGTGCCCCGGCACTGCCCTTTCCTGAGGGGGCTTGGAGCTCGTCGCTGCCTCCGACGGGTGGCTGGGCAGGAGGCCTCGCTTCGGCGGCAGAGGAGGGGAAGGCTTGGACGGGCCTGGGGCAGTGCCCAGGGCTTGGGAGAGCTCCGCTGGAGAGGAAAGCACAGGAGGCACTCAGCGAGCAGGGCACCCTCCAGCGCCAGTCGGGGCCGGGGCAAGAAACCTTCAACGCTCCTCCAGTGCAGCCCCTGCAGGGTGCCAGCAGGGACACCCCCAGCTAGAGCAGCTTGCCCGGGGTGGGGCAGCTCCCACCTCTCTGGGCAGCCTGGGTCAGGCTCTCCCCACCCAAAGCTCCACCAGAAACCCTCCAGCAGCCTGGGCTGAGCTCGGTGCTGAGTGCTCAGCCTGAGCAGGCTCTGCTAGAACAAGATGCCAGCAGGAACCAGCTTGCAAGCTGCTGGAGTTTGTCCTTCCTGCAGCCAAGACTTGGGAGAGCAGCCAGAAGGGAGCAGGCTGGGAGAGGTCTGGGCAGCCTCTGCTGCTCCGGAGAGGCAACAGCAGCAGCCTCGAGTGGCAGCAGATGGAGCTCAGGCAGAGCCGAGGAGCACAGCTCGGGGAGGGTCTGGCTGTGCACCCAGGACGTGCCAGGCTCCAGCGCTGGCAGCAGCTCCCCTGCAGCCGCCTGGGTGCAGCCAGGAGGGCTCTGGGCACCAGCAGAGGGGGCAGGGAGCGCCGAGCCCAGGGACAGCTGCAGGGCCATGGGGGCATGTTTGGGATGTTTGACATTTTTAGACTTCCCCTTCTAGATTAAGGACAGATCTGTGCAGAGCTCTGCCCGGAGGGACTCCAGCACCTCCTCCAGACAGGCTCCAGCCACCTCTGGGCAGCAGCAGCCTCTGAAAGGACCAAGGACCTGGCAGAAGGGACAGAGAAGTGCAGGCTGCTGCTGTGAGCACCCTCCCGAGCCAGCCCCTCTGCCTCCAGTGGGACAAACTCAGGCTAGTGAGGGGCAGCACAGCACAGGCCACAGGAGCTGCATCTCCTGAAACCTGCCAGCAGCATCATGCCCAGGGCTGTGCCAAGCTCCTGGCTGGCAGGACAGGCCCCTTTGTGCTCTGCTTTGCCCAGCTGATGCTGGTTAAATCCCCACACCCCACACACTGCTTGCTGAGCCTTCAGCTGCTGCATCAGATCCCAGAGCTGCTCGGAACCGGCTCAGGGAACATCTCCAGGCAGGCCCAAGGAGGATCTGCAGCCTCCTGCCTCAGCTTCGAGCACCACAGCATGCACAGGGCCGGGCTGGAGCAGGCGCCAGAGACCCAAGCAGAGCTCCCAAAGCCAATTGCACTGCAGCTGGGGATGCACAGCCACAAACCCAGGCTCCCCCAGCCCTGACTGCACCCTGCTGCAGCTGCAGCACCATGCAGGGGCAGCAGTGACATCTGGGGAGCTGCACAGCCTCTGCCTGCATCTGCAGTCACACCCGGGACGAAAGAGCAGCTCAGCTGCCCTCCTCCTCCTTTCCTCTCAGCCATTAGTGCACCATCCCCAGTGCACTGCACAGACCATCCCCAGTGCACTGCACAGACCATCCCCAGGGCCCTGCACAGACCATCCCCAGGGCCCTGCACAGACCATCCCCAGGGCCCTGCACAGACCATCCCCAGGGCCCTGCACAGACCATCCCCAGGGCCTGCCAGCTGCTCAGGGCAAACAAGGAAGCATTTCATGGAGGGCTGAGGCATGGCCTGAGCAGCCAGGCAGGGCTGGCACAGGGCAGGGCTGGCATGGGGCAGGGCTTCAGCCGTGGCAAGGCTGCCTGCAGAGCCTGCTGGAGCCAGGAGCAGCCCCAGGCAGCAGTGAGAGGCCCAAAACTGACCCCAGGATTGGAGGTGTGGCCTCAGCAGTGCCCAGCACAGGGACTCAGGCCCTGCTCTGCTCCTGCTGTCACACCATTGCTGAGCCAGGCCAGGGTGCTGGTGGCCACCCAGGCACAGCCTGGCTCAGGCACTGCTGTCCAGCACCCCTGGGCTCTGCACACCACAAATCCTCCTGGGGGGCAGACTCTGAGCAAGGGCTCCAGCACCCCTGGGCAGAAGCTCAGCTGGAGGCACTCACCTAGCACCGAGCTGTTCCTGTTGACAGGCTTGGGAGGAGGGACAGGAGGCTGCTTGGCAGGGGCTGTGCTGGTTGTGCTTGTGGCAGCAGCAGTGTTGGCACTGGCAAGAGCTGGGGGCAGAGTCCTGGGGGCTGGGGAAGGGGCAGTGGTGGCACTGAGAGGCTTTGCTGCTGCGGGGGCTGTGCTGCAGGCTGCAGGCTTTACAGTGCTGCTGGCAGGTCCTGGCTCCTTCCCCTGTGCTTCGTTTGCCTCCTGGGCAGCAGAGGGAGGCCTCTTGGGAGGGAGCAGAGGCTGCCTGGGCTCCTGGGGTGGCTCCAGCTCGGGCCCAGAGTGGCTGCTGGAGGAGCCTGCAGAGGAAGATGCTCGGAGTGAGAGGCTGCAGGGCAGGAAGGGGCCGGGGGCAACCCTGAGCCCACAGGCTCTGCATGCAGCTGGAGCCTTACCCTGCCTGTTCTTGGCCTCCTCAGCTGGAACAGGCTTCCTGAGGCCAGGGGGCTTGGGGGCCTCCTCCTCCTCCTGGTTGCACACCCCAGGCCCACCGATGGGCACTGTGTGGCCGTTCTTCAGCGCAGGCAGGCTCAGCTTCTCGGGGTCCTCAGCATCTGCAGGGCAAACAGAGAACACTCAGAGAGCAGGAGGGGGAGATGTGGCTGAGCTGCCTGAAGCTCCAGCCGTCCACATCAGCTTCTCTGGCTTCTGGAGCAGCTGATCCTCAGCCTGCCCTCTGCAGAGTGCTACCAGTGAGCTGGGGCTGGCATCCCTTGGCACAGCTCTGACCCCCACCATCTTCATCTGCCTCCCTCTTTGGAAAGGATTCTGCTGCAGCTAAACCAGGCATGCCCAGTGCTGTGCCATGGCCCAGAGAAGCTGCAATCTGCAGTTCAAACCCTCCAGCAGCTTCTCCATCTGCCCCCTGCAGAGCAAGCTCAGCCTCTCCACCACGAGCCTGACCTGCACTGGTGCCAGCCGTGGGGCAGCTCCCAGCTCTCAGGGCAGCCTGGACCAGGCTCTCCCCACCTCAGTGTCAGACATTTCTCCCTCCTCTCCACTCTGAGTCTCCTCTGAGTTTCAGACCACTCTTCCTTGTCCTGTCACAACAGGCCCTGAAGTCTGTCCCCAGCTTCCTGCTCAGCTCCCTGAAGCACTGGAAGGCTGCAAGGTCTCCTGGAGCCTTCTCTTCTCCAGGCTGACCAGGTGATGGTACCCAGGTGAGGATCTGCTCTGGCTGAGTTGTTCTGGCAGCTTGGCCCCAGGGGATGGCAGAAGAGCAGCTGAGACTCTCTGAGAGCAGGGCAGGCTCTGATAAGCTCAGCCATGACCAAACCACCCCAAAGACACCCCCTCTGCAGCTGCTGGAGGAGATGCTCCTGCCCAGGCAGCTCCAGAGGCATCAGCAGCTGCTTTCCTGTTCCAAGCCAAGGCCTTGGAGCCTGAGCTGTGGAGTCGGTGCCAGTCCCACAGCAGTCAGAGCGTGGGCAGGAGCTGGAGGTGTGCAGGGGAGCTCGGCAGGGTGAGCCAAGGCAGCTGGAGCAGGACACGTGCAGGAGGGGCAGGATGGGATGTGACACACCACAGCTGTCCCCTCCCTGCTGGCAGCAGACAGGAAGGTGGCCAGGCCAGGCCAGGCATGGCACCTGCCCAGCAACATCTTCCTTGCCAGCTGCCAGAGCCAGCTGAGGTCACAGGGCAGAGGGCAAGGCAAGCAGGAACCAGGGCAGCAGAGAGCCCTGGAATGCAGCTCCCCAAAGGTTCTTCCTTTGGCTGCAGGGGTGAGGTTTGGCAGAGGAAGATCAGCCACAGACAGCACACAGGAGGAAGAGGAGGAGGTTGCAGCCTCACCCTGCTCAGGCTCCTCCAGCAGCACTCCTCTCTTCACCAGCTCCTCCCGCGGCTTCCGCATGGAAATCTTCCGCTCGAGAACTGAGGGCAGAGGCAGGAACAGCAGTGAGGGAGGGGCAGGGCTGGGGGCTGGGGACCCTCCGCGGGGAGGAGAAAGGCTTCGGCTGGCCCTGGGCTTGCCAGGAGGCAGAGCAGGTCCAGGCCTGCCCCGGGTGGGGGTGGTGCGGTGAAGCCTCCCCCCGGGGCTGCTCGGGAGCCTCCTCGCACGGAAGGAATCGACTGGAGCCAGGATCCTGCCCCAGGGCAGCTGCCAGCCCTGGGCCCCGCTCTGTGTCCTGCCCCTGCCACGCTCAGCCTCGGCCCCAGGTCCTGGCCAGCCTCAGGGCTCCCGGCAGGCTCAGCCCCCACCAGGTTACCTTCCGAAGTCTCCTTAAATTTGTCACTGCTTTTCTTTTTCCTCCACTTCCAGGGCTTGAAGATCTTGCCGAAGCTGGGGAACTTGCTCTTCCTCTTGGTGGGGGGCGTGCTGCCCCCCGGCTCCAGCACATCTGCCCCCAGGCTGCCCTCTGCGGAGGGCTGCTCCAGCTCCTCTGCTGCGGGGACAAGGAGGAAGCCATCAGCAGCAGCTCCCTGCGGGCAGGCTGCGAGCCCTCGGGAGACACCAGAGGGGCTCCAGGGGCTAAGGGTGCCGAGGGCAGACAGAGCTGCAGGGGCACAGAACGCAGCTCGGCTCAGGCTGGAAGGGACCAAACCCCTGCCGTGGGACACCTCTCAGCTGGGCTCAGCTGCACCCCCAGGCAGGAGGCAGCCACAGCCTCCCTGGACAGAGTCTGCCCACCCTGGCACTGCAGAGCTCCTTCCTCGGCCCCACTCTCATCCTGCTCTGCCTCAGCTCCAAACCATTCCCCTTGGCCTGTCCCAGACACCCTCAGCAAAAGTCTCTCTGCAGCCTTCCTGCAGGATCCCTTCAGGCACTGGATCTGAGGTCCCTCCTGGAGCCTTCTCCTCTCCAGGCTGCACACCCCCAGCTCCCTCAGCCTGGCCCCACAGCAGAGCTGCTCCAGCCCTTGGGTCACCTGGCTGCAGCTGGAAGCCACTGGTGCTAGCCACAGGCCCCTGCCAGTTGCAGCCACCCAAGCCAGCTGCAGCCACAGGCAGGGCTCAGCCTCACAGGGCTCTTCCCTCTAGAAACAAGAGCAAAGTTGGCCAAGAGCAACAAGCCCACAGGAAAGCAGCACAATGCAGGCCTGAGCCCCACCTACTGCACTGCAGCTCCCTGGAGAACCACAGCACAGGCAGCAGGCAGGAGCCAGCCAAGATCTTGACTCCTGGGGAAGCAGACTGGGGAAGGAATGCTAAGGGAAGGCCACTCCAGACATGGGACAAAGCTACTCATGGACCTGCCATGGCCTCCACACAGCCCCAGAGCTGGGATCAGATTCCTGTCAATATAGAATTAGAAAGATTGGAAGAGACCTCCATGATCACCCAGGCCAGGCCCTGTCCCAGGGCACCACTGACCCATGGCCCTCAGCACCACATCTCCACAGCTCTGAAGGAGCCACAGCACCTCAGGGACAGCCATGGGGCACCAAACTGGAGGGGCAGGGAAGGGACAGAAGTACCAAGATGCCGATGCCTCACCCAGCCTGGTACCTGCTCAGCACCATGGCCAAGGTCTGCACCCAAGCCTCACTGTGGTGCCAGGCTGGAAACTCCAGCTCAGATGGATGAAAAAGGTTAAATGAGGTCATGGAGATGACCTCATGGCCAAGAGCTCAGCAATGAGCAGGGTCCTGATGTGCCCCATGCCAGGGCATAGCCTTGTTCAACCTCAGCAGGAGGAGAAACTTCTGTGGTGTGAGGCTGCCCAGAGAGGTTGTGGAGTCTCCTCCTCTGCCATTGTGCTCCTGTGGGTGCCCTGCTGGACCAGGAGGTAGCACTGGGTGGGCTCCAGAGGTCCCTTCGCAGCCCCGTGCTCGGCTCTGTCAGAAGCAGCCAGAGCAGAGCAGTGCTGAGGGAGCCTCATGGGACAGCCTCGAGCCTGCCCCCAGCCAGGGCAGCTCCAGCACCTTGGCCCACACAGCCCTGGGGCACTGAACCTGGCAGCCAGGCTGGGGAGGGAGCTGTGCCCTGGCTGCCATGGCAGCATTTGCCCAGCAGAGCTTTGCCACCGTGCAGAGCACCTGAACACCTCCTGCCCTGCCCCAGCAGGAGGCAGGGCATGGAGCTGTGTGGACAGCAGGTCTGTGTGGACTGAAATAGTCTGGGGAAACGTCACCACCTTGGCACAGCCTGGAGACAAGGTGGCAGAAGGCTGCAGCAGTGCCAGGCAGCTCAGGATGCCCTCCCCAGCAGCCAGCTGGCCCCTCAGAGCCTCCCTGCAGCCTGCTGTGCTCATTCACCCCAGGGCCTGCTCCTCTCACTGCACCTGGCCCTAGGTGCAGAGCACTGGCACTGAGCCACCACACTGCTGCCCAGCAGAGCCCACTGCAGGGCAAGGAGCTGCAGATCCACAGGGGGCTCTGAGCTCATCTTGCAGGGAGTGGCTGTGGTGCTGCTTCTGTCATCTGCTCCCAAAGCTTTGCCCAGGCTTGGGGCTGCCATTCCCAGGACCATGGAATACTTTTAGATGGAAAAGCCTTTCCAGATCCTCCAGACCAACCATTCTCTAGCTGCCCAACCACTGCACCACCAGGCTGGTGCCAACCACTGCACCTGCTCCTACCATTGGCCATGAGCCTGACTCCTGCCCTGCACTCCTTCAGCACAGGGCTGAGGGCAGCCCTCAGGCTCCTCTGCTGCAGGAGCTGTTCACTGCCTGCAGCAGCTCTGTGCCTCTGCTGGGCTCTCGAGCAGCTCTCTGAGGTCTTCTGGAGCTGAGGGGCCCAGAGCTGGACACAACAATCCAGATGTGGCCTCGGTGGGGCACAGGAGAGTTCCACCAGGAGCCTTTGCTGAGGCCCCAGCACACACAGCCAGTGTCAGAGCCTGCAGGACCACAACAAGAAGGGTGCCGGAGCCTGGCCCGGGGACCATCAGGTCCTGCCACAGCTGAGTTGTGCCAGGCTCAGCAGCTTGGGATCCAAAAAGCTTTTAAGCAAGCAGCTACAGCCCCAAAACCCCCAGCAGACAAAGGCTCTTTTGAGGGAAATACTGCCAAGGTGAAAGCAGCAGCAAGGCACCAGTGGGAAATGCTCCCAAGCTTCCTACAGCAGCCTGAAAACCTTCCTCTGCGCTTCCTGAATGGCCCAGGCAGGAGGTGGATCCTGACCTCCAACAAAAGGTTGTGGTCACAAACCAGCCTCAGACAGCCTCAGCCTCTCTTGTCCATCTGTAATCATCACTCCTGGGGACACAGCATCCTGCCCAGCCTCGTGCACAAGCCATCTCCTCTGGTTCACAACTTGGTCAGCAGGAGCCCTTCAGACACCACTTGACCAGCAGAGGAGCCAGCAAGGGACAATGTCCCCACGCCAAGGGAGCCCAATTGCCATCACCTCTGCTGCTCCTGGAGAGGAGCCCCAGGCTGGCATCCACCAGAAATCCAAGGTGAAGAAGCTGCTGATGCCCACCCACAGCACACACAAGTTTGACTTCTCCCTTCCACTAACTTTTAGCAGCTCCTGAACCAGAGGAGCTGGAGTGAAGTGAGGGTGTGGAGGGTTTAACCTGAGCCCCCCAGTGCTTGGGAAGCTCAAAATTAATAAAGTGAAAAAGAATGAGAGAAAAACTTCCAGTGCCTGGAGCTGCTCCACCCGCGCAGGCACCGAGGGGTCTCTGAGCCTCAGGCCGTTCCCTGCTGCAGGTTAGAAGAAGGATCTGAGCCCAGCCAGATGAGTCCCTGCGAGGCAAAGGAGAAGCTCCTCAGTCAGAGCATCCCCATCGCAGCTGGGAACAGCTCCCAGGAGCATCCCCATGGCAGCAGCAGGCTGCGAACGGCAGCGAGCTGCAGGCAGCGCTCCCAGCTCCGGCGGCTCACCGGGCTCGGCTGCAGCCCAGGAAGCAGCCCTGGGCAGCTGGGGGCTGGCTCCCACCCCGCGCTGGGAGATTTCACCACTTTGCAAAGCTGCTGCCCCTGGCCCCGGCCAGGTACGGCAGAGCCCAGCCCCAGCAGGCTGGCGGCCGGCAGAAGCCGCCGCGGCGGCGGAGGGTCGGCGGCGGAGGGTCGGCGGCGCAGGGTCGGCGGCCGGACCCGGTGCCCTCCGAGGTCCTTCCCAGCGCAGGCAGCGGGCGGCGGCGGCGGCGCCGTTCCCGGGCGCAGGTTACACAAGCGCCGCATTCCTGCTCCGCCACCTGCAGCCCTGCCCCGGCCCCGGGCCCTGCCCCTCACTCACCGAGCGCGGCGGAGCTCAGCGGTCTGGAGAGCTGCGGCTGCCCCATCGGGGGCTCGCAGCGCCCCGGGAGGCGGCGGCAGCGGCACAGACGGAGCAGAAAGTCCCCCGAGAGCGCCTGGGTCCCGGAGCCCCTGGGAGCGGGACCCTCCCCCGCCGAGCAGCGGCAGGCAGCGGCGGCTCGGGCAGCGCTGCGGGAAGGTCCCGCACGGGTCGGTGGCTGCCCGCGGACCACGGACGGGCACCCGCGGCGCGCTCCCGGTGCCAGCTCCCTCGCACGGATGCCGCTCATTCCACAGCCGCGGCTCAGGAAGGGGAGGAGACAGCCACGGAGCCGCAGCCTCTCAGCTGCGGGATCCCAGCACCGCCGCCCCCCGCAGCCGCGGACGGAGCAGGAACCTGGAGGAAGGGCCCGGAGGAGCCTCGCAGAGACCTCCAGAGAGCGACGAGTCCAAGCCCCTGTGGGGCAGGGCGCGCAGGAACACACCCGGGGGGGGTCGGCAAGTGACCAGCGGAGACTGCGCAGCCTCTGCGGGCAGCCTGCTCCAGGCTCCAGCACCCTCGGTCCGCACAAGTTTCTCCTGCTGCTGACTCTTGCCTGCGACTGAGCTGGAGGCTGGAAAAGCTTCACCCCCGAACGGGACCTTGGGGGCAGCGAACACAAAGCAGGGAGGGCAGGGACGAGCGAGCCTGGTGGCACCCAACTGCTGCAGCAATCTCCTTTGTCAGGGGTGCCCAGGGACAGCACTGGGGGCAAAGGGGCACCACTGGGACATCAGAAGCTCCACCTGAACAGGAGGAGACACTACTGTGGCAGAGCCCTGGCACAGGCTGCCCAGAGAGGTGATGGAGTCTCCATCTCCAGAGACACTCCAAACCCACCTGGACATTGTGGTCCTGAGGCTCTCTTGAGGTGACGCTGCCTTGGCAGGGGGTTGGACTCGATGGTCTCCAGAGGTCCTTCCCAACCTCACCATGCTGTGAGCCTCTGGATTTCAAACTGCCTGAGCTGATGCAGTGGCAGGGGCAAGGGCTTTGAGCTGGAAGAGGGCAAATTGAGACTGGAGATGAGGAAGAAGTTCCTGGCAGTGAGGCTGGGCAGACACTGGCACAGCTGCCCAGGGAGGCTGTGGGTGCCCCCCTGGAGGTGTTCCAGGCCAGGCTGGCTGAGGCCCTGGGCTGGTGGAGCTGCCCCTGCCCATGGCAGGGCTTGGCACTGGATGAGCTTTAAGGTCCCTTCCAACCCATCCCAGGATGCTGAGGTGCAGCAGGTGCCAGGGCAGCCCCTGGGCAGCTCTCTGCAGTGCAGGCAGCAGCAGGGCGGGCGCAGGGCACGTGGCAGCTTGGCTGATGCAAACGCAGCAGAGCAGAATTTGCATGGCACAAGGCAGGAGCCCTTGAGGCCTGGCACAGCTGCTGCCAGCAGCAAACTCCCTGCTCCAGATCTGCACCACAAAGCTCTCCAGAGCTGAGATGGCAACTTGGAGCCTCTGCCCTGGCGGCAAGACCTGGGGGAGGGCTTCAGCAAAGCCAGAGACCATTCCCAGCCATGGGCCCCCAGCACAGCAGAAGGAAAACCCTTACACACCCAACCCTTACACACCCAGCCCCACACAC
>VWZI01021461.1:81955-92368 GCA_013396835.1 Psilopogon haemacephalus
TACACACCCAGCCCCTTACACACCCAGCCCCTTACACACCCAGCCCCTTACACAGCCAAGTCCTTTTCTGCAGTCCCAGAAGTGACTCTGCAGGAGCCTGAGCCCCTGTGCCCCAGGCAGGGCTGTTCTGTGCCACTGCTGGGCTGAGGCTGGGACCAGTCAAGCTGCCCAGTGCCAGGCAGTGAGTGCCCAGCAGTGGGAACCTTGCTCTGGGCTTTCATTGCCTCCCCAGCCCACCAGCAGCCCTGGCACAGGGATGCCTGTTCACAAAGCCTGCCAGAGGAGCTCTGCTGGGTTCTTCCCTGGGGGACAGCGCAGGCCACAGGCAGCACCAAGCCCAGCTCCTAACCAAGGCTCACAGCTCAGCTCACACCAACAGGCACCACCACATTCAGCTCTGGTGACTCAGGCCCTGCTGGTCCATGATTCAGCCCCAGGAACAGGAAAAAGGCCTCCTGCCTTCTGCCACCCTGCAGACTGAGCTGCCTGCTCCCAGACAGTGGTGCTGGCCCTTTGCCTCCAGAGCCAGCAGAGGAGGAGGCACCAACAGGAGGTTTAAGGCTCCTCCCTGCTGCAGAGGCACTCACTTGAAGCTTGGCACAGGGCTGTGGCACCATCTCACCAGGGGGTGGGCAAAGAGAAGAGAAAGTGGCAGAAGCAAGGCTCTGGGGGCATGTGCCCAGCTGCAGGCCTGGCAGAAGGTGAAGAGCATGAGGAAGATGGACATGGAACTGCTCTGGGCCCCTGCTCCCAAGGAACTGGGGACAGGACAAGAGGAGATGCAGCAGGGGAGGCTTAGGTTGGGCACAGGAAAGCCCTCAGAGATCATCAGTCCAAACAGCAACCCAGCAGCACCACAGCCAAGCACAGCCCCAGGAGCCATGGCCACAGCACTCCTGAGCCCCCCAGGGATGGGGACCCCAGCAGCAGAGGCACAAAGAGCATCACTGCCCCAGTGAGCTCAGGCAGCTGCACTGCCAGCTCCAGCAGGTGCCCTACAGTGCCAAGGCTGCACTGTGACCTCCCCCTGCTTGGACCCTGCAGCACAGCTGGCAAGTGGCAGAGGAGTGGCCAGGCCTGGGAACAGGCTGCCCTGGGAGCTGTTCCAGAAACCTGGGGCCATAGCACCTGGGGCCATGGTGGTGCTTGGCTGATGTAGGACCCAGCCCCAGAGGTCTTCTTCAGCCTTGGTGACTCCGACCTGGGCTGTGCCCTGCAGCAGAGCAGGTGGCAGTGCTGCCCATGCCAGCAGGCCCAGGGGAAGCAGCAGGGTGGGCACTGGCTGGGCAGCCTGAGAGGTCTCAAGCTGACATAACATGATGCTCTTCCCCCTCCTCACACTCTTCCTCCCTGCTCAGGTGGCTCTGGAAAGCAGCCTGGCAGCCCTGGGGTGCAATGGAGAAGAGCTCAGAAGCAGTCTCTTGGCAGGCAGCTGGCACCAACTCTATTTGGGTCCTGTGAGCTCTTCTGAGGGCCTGGCTGGGCTGAGCCACAGCTGAGCTCACTGCTCCTCAGCCCTCTGACTTCCTCCCTGCTTCCTCTGGCATTTCCAAGAGGGAAACTCCTATTTCCCAGAGCATTCCAGCCTGTCCCCACCCATCAGTCAGCACAGGGACGGTGCCTGCCACAGCTCAGATGGCAGAGGGCAGCAGCTCGGAGGGCAGCAGCAGCTCGGAGGGCAGCAGCAGCTCGGAGGGCAGCAGCAGCTCGGAGGGCAGCAGCAGCTCGGAGGGCAGCAGACCCTGCAGCCAGGGCTGGCCTGCTGCTGCCATGTGTCCAGAGAAGGGCAAAGAAGCTGGGGAAGGGTCTGGGGAGGAGCAGCTGAGGGGGTTGGGGGTGTGCAGCCTGGACAAGAGGAGGCTGAGGGAGGCTTCATTGCCCTCTGCAGCTGCCTGAAGAGGCTGGAGCCAGGTGGGGGTTGGGCTCTGCTCCCGAGGAACAAGGGACAGCAGAGGAGAGGCCTCAAGTGGCAGCAGGGCAGGTCTGGGTGGGACATTCAGGCAAGTCTCTTTGCTGCCAGAGCAGTGCCCCCTCAGCACTCACTGCCAGTGCTCAGCTTGGTGCTGGGGAATGCAAACCCTGACAGCAGAGAGGCTCCCACAGCTGCTGGCTCCCCAGGGTGACTCATGGCTGTGCCATCCTGACGGAGGGGAGCCTCCAGAGCTGACAAACCACTTCGTGGAGCACCTCAAAGCAGCATCAGAAGGAACACACTGGTCAGAGGCCAGGGCAGGAGCCACTCCAGCACAGCAGAGGCAGCAGCTCCATGCCCACAGGATGCCCTCCTGCCACTGCCAGCAGTGCCATGAGGAGCAGCTAAAGGCCATCAAGAACTGCATGGCTCAGGGCAGAACAGCCTCAGCCCTGAGCTCAGCTCCTGCCTGACCCTCTGCAACAGCTGAAGGTACCAGCACAGAGCCTACCACATGGCACCAGCATGCCAGGCAAAACACTGCAAACAGGGAGTGGCAGAGCCAGGAGAGCTGCAGCACAAACCCAGCCCAGCCTCTAGCCCCAGCCCACCAGAGGAGTGGGTGGCTGTGGTACAGGCCTGTGCCACGCTGGCAACAGGCCCCCAAGTGCAGCAGCAGCCAGGATGGGTTTAAGGCACTGAAATCCAGCAAGGAAAACTCCTCCTGCTCCCTGCTGCTCGACCTGCTTCCAGCAGGGGCTGCTCCAAAGCCCCTCCAGACTCTCTCCCAGCCACCAGCTCCTGAAAGCTTCCCTCCAGACCTGCTGGGTGTTCACAAGCCATTTCCATCAGGTAATTACAGGTCTGACCTCCTCCTGTTGCACAAATCAGCCTTTGGGAACAATGCTGATAAATATTTGCCCAGCAGAAGGCAGCTCCAAAGGGGCCATTCCAGTCTGTCAGCTTTGCCCTTCGTGTTGCTGCAAGCTCCAGCCTCTGCCTCAGGAGCAAGGCAAGGCTGAGGAGCTGCACCCCCCGGGCAGCTCTGGCAGGTCCCCACAGAGCCCCCTCAGCAGTGGCACAGCCACACCATGGGTCACACCCAGCCAAGAGCCATCAGCCACTCACCCAGCCCCTGAGTATTTGCTCTTGCCCAACCTCGCAGGAGTCTCCCAGCAGCAGCCAGGTCACAGAAACACAGCAGGGGAAGGATCAGTGTCAGCGTGAGAGCAGCTGAGCTTGTGTGAATCCTCCTCCCCCTCGCTGGGGAGGGCATTATGGAGGCCCAGAGGAGCTGAGAGGGAGCTGAGATCACCCAGCTCAGCCCTGGGGGCTGCTGAAGTCAGTCACGGAATGGGTTGGTTGGAAGGGACCTTAAAGATCATCCCAGTGCCAGCCCCTGTCCTGCTGCTGCTCTTGTGGCAGCAGCAGGAGCTGGTGGCAGACAGAGCACCAAGAGCCATGCCAGCAGGTGACACCAAGGGCAGCCTGACAGGCACCAGCAGGAAGCTTCTGCCCCACGCCACACAGAGCAGGTCCCCAGGTGCAGACAGTGCCAGGGCAGCTGCCTGCATGGCCAAGGACACTTCACAGAATCCAAGGAGATGCCAGGGGCTGAGACAGCACCAACAGCTCCCCCGGGGCAGCCCAGCCCCCTGCAGAAGCTTTCTGCCAGAGCTGCTGCCCCTCCTGCAGGTGCTCCACAGCCTTCACTTCCATCACTGCTCTTCATTCAGTCACAGATTGCTCTGGGTTGGAAGGGACCCTCCAAGGGCATCTCATCCAAACCCCTGCAGGCAGCAGGGACACCTCCAACTACAGCAGGCTGCCCAGGGCCACATCCAGCCTGATCTTGATGTCTCCAGGGATGGGCTCGTCCCTGTTCTGCCTCTGTGCTCTGGTTCTTGGCCTTGCCTGGTCACCTGCACTTCATAGCCTGCTGGGAAGCAAACCCAGCAGGTGTGTGAGTGCCTGCCACTGGCTGTGGGATACACAAGGGGACCTGAAAGCAGAACTGGTTCTGCTCTGCAGAGCTGCTGGCCTGGCCTGGGGACAGGCTCCAGCACAGGAACTCAGCTGCAGCTTCTTGGTGCCAGGAAGCCATGACGAAGAGAAGTCTCCTTTTGTCCTTGTCCTTGTTCCTCACTCCTTGTCCTAAACACTCATTTAGGGATGGGCTCAGGGGATCTTTGCTGTGGAGGAGGGAATGGCTCCACGATGCAGCAGGCTCCTCCTTAGCAAGTTTAGGAGAAATCAACCCCAGCACCCCTGGAAAGCAGTGCCCCAGGCACCAGCTCCAGATGAGTTCTAGGAAGGCTGATCAGTGCTTCATCCTGAGGAGGAAGAGAAGCCCTGGACAGCCAGGGGGTGTGGAGGGTGCCAGCCGTGCTGTAATCCCATCAGAGGCAGGCAGGAGCTCAGTACTTGGCTGCAGCATCACTGCCGTGGGGGCTGCAGGAGGGCTTCCCCCACCCTCCCCCAGCAGCCCCAGCCCCGGGAGCCTCTTCATTAGCCTCAGCATCTTAACTTAATGGCTCGGAGAGATCTTCCTTTCCTCCCCAAGCAAGCTGCAGCTTAACCCCTGTAATGCAGGAGGCTTGAGCAGAGCCAGCTCCTGCCTGCCCTGCAGCCCAGGACAGCCTCTGCTTACCCAACCACTGCTCACAGCTCCAAGATCTGCCGGGAAGCTCCCGGGCCCGCGGCTGGGAGCAGCTTTGCCACCGTTTTGGTTGAATTTCAACAGCACTCCTCAGAGAGGCTGGCTGCAGCCCCTGGCAGCTCAAAGGTCAGGCTGCTGCCCAGCTCCACCCTCCCGAGGTGGCATGGGCAGGGTCATTGACCCTTCGAGGGCAGCCCAGGAGCACTCCTCAGGCTTCGGCGCCGCTTTCCCTCCCCAAGCCACGGCTCAGTGCTCTGCAGCCCCGGAGGCGAGTCCCTGCCCGCAGCAGCTCTGGGGAAGGCGAGCGAGGCCCCGGGCCCGTCCCCGGCACAGAGCCTGGCACAGCCCCGGGACCCTCCCCGGTCCCTCCGCGGCGCTGCCGCCGCTGCCCGGTGCGTGGCGCCCCCTGGCGGCCTCCGCGCGGTGCTGCGCTCGGTGCCAGAGCAGACCAAGGGCAGCTCCGGAGCCGGCGCTGGGCAAATCTGCACCGCGGGCGAGAGAGACACCGAGAAAGAGCTGCCGGCGGCAACGGGAGCAGAGCGGCGCCAGCTCCGAGCAGCTTTGCTCAGCACCGGCAGAAATCGGCTCACGGACACCAACCCCACAGCCCGCACCGAGGGCATCTCGGCCAGCACGGGCACCTCCAACCGGGTCAGGCTGCCCAGGGCCCCATCAGGTCTGGTCTTGGATGCCTCCAGGAAAGGAGCCTCCACCACCTCCCCGGACCCATGGGATAGTTTTGTTGGAAAAGCTCTCTCAGATCCTCCAGTCCAACCATTCCCTGACTCTGCCAAGGCTGGGGCTAAGCCAAGGCCTCGCCAGTGCCCAGAGCAGAGGGACAGTCCCTGCCTGGTCCTGCTGCCCACAGCACTGCTGAGCTAGGCTGGGCTGCTGGTGCCCTTCTTGCCCACCTGGGCACCCCCTGGCTCAGCTGCTGCTGACCAGCACCCCCAGGTCCTTCTCCTCTAGGCAGTTTCCAGCCTCTCTGCCCCAGGCTGCTGCATGCCCTGGGCCAGCAGCAGCCACAGGCACAGCCTGGAGCCAGGTCTCAGTTTTGGCTGAGCCCAGCACTAGTGCAGATCTAAGCTGCTGCTGCTCCCCTCCCCACAGCATGCCAAGGTCCCAGCTCCTGCCAAGCTACAGCCACTTCCACAGGGACACGTCCCAGGGCCTGCAGGAATTTCTGTGTCCTCTTCTCTGAACACCCCAGGGCAGGGCTGGGAGCAGCCCTGCAGCTGCATTCTTGTTCTACAGCAGGCTGAGAGGCTGCCCTGCAGCCCACACTCGCCCTGGGAAACCTGCAGTCAGCCAGGGCTGAGGAGGGCTCTCCCCAGCCGCCCACGGCCACTCAAACCTGGCGGCCCCAAAGGCTCCCTGCCTGGCTGCACAGCCCCGGGGGCACTGCCAGCAGCCCCGGGGGCACTGCCAGCAGCCCCGGGGGCACTGCCAGTGCCGCTGGAGCAGCAGGGCAGGGCTGAGTGGTTAATGAGCAGCCAAGCACCGAGGGCTGAGGGGACAAAGGCCACAGGCTGCAGCTTGGCTCCTGCCTGCAGCAGCTCCTGCCTCAGCTGCAGCCCCCGCAGTGCTGCAGGAGCAGCATCCTGAGCAGGCAGCAGCTCACCGAGCTTAGCAATGCCTCTGCCCCGGGCACAGCTCTCAGCCCTCAGGAGGCAACACCCCGCAGCTGGGGGGGCTCTGTGCATGATGAGGTCAGCTTCAGATCCTCCATCCCAGCCCTGCAGCTTTGCCCACGGCTGAAGGGAATCAGCTGGCAAAAGGCTCACAGATGAGACCCTCCAGAGCCCCCCGAGCCCAGCTCCAAGACCAGATCCTGGGGTTCTAGGCACAGCCACATCCTGGCACTGGTTCAGCCTGCCAGAGCTGAGCTTGCTTGCCCCAGGGCAGGCAGCAGGCAGAGCCTGCAGCAAGAGCTTTGAAGCCAAGGTCTGTGCAGCACCAAACCTCCAGTGTCTGCTGCGAGACAGAGCAGGCAACAGGAACGGCACAGAGAGGGCAGAGCAGCTGCCAGGAGCTGATCCAAGGCTTGCCAGCCTGGCCTGCTCCACCACACCAGCTCAGTGCCCCTTCCCTAGGCAGAGAGGGGCTGCTCCTTCTTCTCAGGAGCTTGGGGTGGCCACTTGAGTTGTGTTCCAGCTGAGAGACTCCAAAGAAGAGCTCCCAGCTGCGCAAGAGCCTTAAGCAGGTCTGGGCCATGGTTGGTGCAGTTGATGCCTCTGCCCAGCTCACTTCTTTTCTACAGGTGAGCTGAGACACAAACCTCACAGGGAGCAGGGAGGGAAGGACAGGACCAGCCCCTGCAGCAGATGCCCAGGAGGGTACTCACCAGAGCTCTCTTCCATCCCTCCTGCACTCTGGCTCCCCAAGGGACTCCTGCAAACACAAATGAAGATGTTTCACTGCTCCACCAGCAGTGCTCAGCCTGCACACAACCAGCCAGGAGAAAACTTGCAGCAGAAATCCCTCCCCAGCACACTGGGACTGTGTCAGCTTCACTTCTCCTTCAGCACATCCCCAGCTGCTGCTCAGAGGCTGAGGTGGGCAGAAAAGGGAAATGAGGTCCAGGTGAGTCATCACAAAGCATCGAATGTCTGCTCCCAGGGCAAGCATCCCACACCTGCCCTTCAGCAGCCTCCTGCAGGCTCTCAGCCTCTGCTCCTCACACAGCTGCTACGTGAGGGTCAGAGCCTCAGGAGGGGCGTGAGGGCAGCCCAGCATGAGAGAGCCTGAGAGGAGCCTCGGGGGAACCCAAACCGAGCTGCTGGAGCTGCTCTGAGCCTCCGCAGACCTCGCAGGCAGCTTCAGGCTCTGCCGTGTCCTGGGGCAGCCCAGCAGGGTGGTCAGCACTGCCTGCCCCCAGCCCGGGGGCTGTGCTTAGCTCAGCAAACAGCCTCTGACAGCAGCTGGCCCCAGGCACTGCCAGCGAGGGCTCAGCCTGGACCTGGCTGCAGGCAGGGAGGGCACAGCTGTGGCACTGCCTCCAGTGCTGAGCTGCCCTGAGCCCCTCTGGGTGCTTCAGGAGCCCAGCAGGGAGCTGGGGACAGACTTCGGAGCAGGTCCTGCTGTGACAGGGCAGGTCTGAAACTCAGAGTGCAGAGGAGGGAGAAATGTCTGGCACTGAGGTGGGGAGAGCCTGGCCCAGGCTGCCCTGGGAGCTGCCCCACGGCTGGCACCAGTGCAGGTCAGGCCCTGTGGGGCTCTGAGCAGCCTGCTCTGGAGGAGCTCTGCAGGTCCCTTCCCACCCAAGCACTCTGACACCAACCAGCAGGTCCTGCACACTCCTCCACTCCTCTCTCCACTGCCAAGGTGCCAGCCTGACCTCTCCACCCTGCCTGAGCCAGTCAGAACTCCAAGCCAGGAGCATCTTCTGGTATTTGAGCCCAGGAAGGTAGCTGAGACTGCTGCTGGCTGTGCCCAGCCCCCCCCCGAGCACCGGGGGGCACACAGTAAGGTGCCAGCAGATGCCAGGGCACCAGCAGCTGCCAGCCCTGGGTTTTGAGATGAGCAGGACCTTGCTGTTCATGACCCAAGGCCAAGCACGACCTGGGAATTCCAGTTCAACCAGTTCCAACCCTCCTGTGCCCCTCCCCACCGCAGCCAACAGCCCCTGGGGAGCCCGTGGGGGGAGGCCACCTGCTGCCCAGCACCACCAGAAGCCTCTGCAGATGGCAGGGCAGGAGCAGGGCAGGCAGAGGCAGCCCTGAGCACAGCCTGCAGGGAGCTGTGCTAAGGGCACAAGCCCAGCCCAGCCCCACACAGTGCCCTCTGCTCTGCAGAGGAGGAGACTCCACAACCTCTCTGGAGCCTGCTCCAGGCTCCAGCACCCTCACACCAAAGAAGTTTCTCCTGCTACTCAGATGGAACCTCCTGGGTTCCAGTTTGTGCTCTTTGCCCCTTGCCCTGTCCCTGGGCACCACTGAGCAGAGTCTGGCCCCAGCCTCTCACCCCCACCCTGAAGCTTTGACCACCTCTGATCAGCCCCCCCCAGCCCTCTCTTCTCCAGGCTCAGCAGCCCCAGGCCCTTCAGCCTTTCTTCACAAGAGATGTTCCAGGCCCCTCGGCCCTTTCCCAGCCCTCTGCTGGGCCCTCCCGAGCTGTCCCCCAGCACAACACAAATGCTGATGCCAGTGAAGCTGGTCCAGGGCTCCTTCTGTGCCCCACAAACTCCCTTCAGCTCCTGCAGAAGAGCTCCTGCCCAGCAGGGCCAGAGTGAGCCTGGGTGAGCAGCTGCAGTGAGCTCCACCCTGCCATAGAAACTGTGACTAAGAGGAGCAGGGCACAGCTGGCAGCCAGCCTGGCACACTGCCCCCACAACACACACGGGGGCACCCCACAGCTCCCACCAGCACTTCTCCTCCCTCAGCTTCTCGGGGGCTGCTCTGGGGCCTTTCTGGTCCCCTGTGAGCATTTCATAGATCCATGGAATGGGTTGGGTTGGAAGGGACCTTAAAGCTCAGCCAGTGCCAAGCCCTGCCAGGGGCAGGGACAGCTCCACCAGCCCAGGGCCTCACCCAGCCTGGCAAGGGAGCAGCCACAGACCCCTGGGCAGCCTATCCAGCATCTGCCCACCCTCACTGCTCCTCTCCAGTCTCAATCTGACCTCCTTCAGCTCCAATCCATTCCCTTCCCTTCCTTTTCCTTACCTTCGGGGGTGGCTCAGGTGGCTCCCAGCCCCTCTGGTTCTTGCCAGGGCTCAGAGCTGCACACAGGCAGGGAGAGAGCAAAAAGGCTCCAAACCCACTTGGCCACCACTGGATCAGGCACCTTAAATCCCAGCCCAGATGCCTCTAGACCAGCAGAAGCCTTCCAATGGAGGCTCAGCAAAGCTGGGGGAGGGCAGCAGGGTTCAGCAGCAGCCCCCAGCCTGCAGCTGAACAAAGTGGATTTAGAGGAGGTTTAATATTGCCAGGGCCTAATGCTGCCAGGTCAGAGCAAATCCCCCAAAAGAGGAGATTATCCAGAAATTTCCTCATTAGAAATGGGGATAGCTGCAGGGGGGCTGCAGGAGCAGCACCCACAGAGACCCACCCCAGAGCAGGGACAGGTCCCTGCTGCCCTCTCCCCCCCAGAGGGAAATGCAGCACAGCAGCTCTGCAGCACAGCAGCTGGTGGGGGTGAACTGGGGGGTCCCTTCCAGCCCAAACCACCCTGGGACTCTGTGCCCTGCACTGCTGGGGGTGCCCTGCTCAGAACCTGCTCCTCAGAGGTGCTTCCTCCCGGGGTTACTGAAGGCCTCAACCAGGCTGTGCCACACCTGGTGTGAGGGCACCCAAGCAGCAGCCCCTGGGCTGAGGAGCACTGCTGGACCCCTCTGCCTGCCAGGATCAGGATCCCCCTGAGCAGAGACAGCCCTCAGGCAGCACAGCCTGCAGCAGGCTCCTGCCCCAGCACCCTCCCTGCTCCCCTCTGCAGCCCAGGGAAGGGCAGGACAGAGCTCAGCCTCAGGAAGCAGCCTGGAGGCAGGTGGGGACCCAGCAGCATGCCCCAGCCGTGCTCACACAGCTGTCCCCACGCTGCAGCCTGCACTGGCAGCCCTGCGGTGGCTGCAGCAGGCTGGGGGCCAGGGCAGTGCCAGCCGTGCACAAGGGCCCCCAGCAGCAGTGCCCCCACGGCCAGGCAGTGCCCACAGGCAGCTCTGCATTTCCTGCCCTCCTTTTGCCATCAGCTGGCCAAGAGCAGGGGCACAGATGCTGGAGTCCATCTGCTGCCCCATGCCCACCCCCAGCTGCTGCTGCAGGCCAGCAGAGGAGCCCTCCTCTGCCCCTGCCTGCTCCCTGCCAGCCCCTGCCAGCTCCCTGCCTGCTCCCTGCCCACCCCTGCCAGC
>VWZI01021461.1:103023-124634 GCA_013396835.1 Psilopogon haemacephalus
CATGGCGGACCCCGGGGCAGCCCTGGAAGCTCAGCCCGAGCCAGCCTGGGTTGTTTGTTTGGCTGCTGCCTGCATGGGGAGCAGCTGGGGCTCGGCCCCCGGGGCGGTGACGAGGGCAGGACACTATCGGTGCCACCGGGGAACCATCTGGGACAGCAGCGCTGGGTGCCGAGATAGGGAGGGAGCCCCCGGGCACGGCAGGGTCTGGGCTTGTGCGGGAGGGGCGGGGAGAGGGGAGCGGAGTCTGGGGAAACTGAGGCACGGGCAGGGCAGGAAACGACCAGGGCGAGACAACAGAGCTGCTCCCCCGCGGCTGGAGGAGCTCCTGCTGACCCTTCCCCATCCTTCCCCTCTCAGCATCCCACCCCTAGGAGCTGGGTGCCGGCAGCTGGGCTGGGGTCCTGCCTCCACAGCCCCCTCGGACCAGGGCGGGGAGCAGCCCCCGGCAGCGAGGGCCTCACTCAGGACCCTCCTCATCACTCACCTCTCGCAGGGGGATGAAGGCACTGGGACCCTTCCCCAGCCGCTGGGCGATCTCGATCCCCCTGCCCTAGGAAGGCAAAAGTGCTGGCTTGAGGCGCAGCGGCGGGAGGGGGACTCAGGAGCCACCTCCGGGGCCTGGCTGCCCTCACCCGGAGGGCTGCTGCTGCGCACCCCGGGAGGGGCAGGACACGGCAGAGTCCTCAGACCCCGCCAGAGCTGGAGCCTGGCGCCGCGGGGCTGGGTGCTGGGACCAGGCTGTGCAGGCAGGATGGGAGCCTGGGGTCTGGATGTGCTCACCCAGGGAGCAGGCAGGAGCTGACCCCTCGAGATGCCCACAGCACCCTGCCCAGAACAGATCTGTGCTGTGGTGTTCTGCGAAGGTCTGGGCCCCAAGTACAAGAGACAGGAGGGGAAGTGGCCTCAGGTGGCACCAGGGGAGGTCCAGGTTGGACATCAGAAGAAACTTCTCCATTGAAAGGGTTCTCCAAGCCTGGCACAGGCTGCCCAGGGAGGTGGCTGAGTGCCCACCCCTGGAGGGGTTCCGAGGTTGGTGCTGAGGGGCATGGCTCAGCCCCGGGCTGAGCACTCAGAGCACAGCTGGACTGGAGGCTCTCAAAGGGCTGTTCCCACCCAAACAGTGACCAAGAGAGACACCAGAGAGCTGGAGCTGGGCACAGCAGGTACCCTCTGCCAGCTGCCTCTAAATTAGTCCCAAGTGTGACAGCATGAGGTGGGCACGCAGCAGCTACCAGGGTGGCCACAGACCCTCCACGCAGGCAGCGCAGGCTCTGGCAGCCACCCTGGCAGGGGGAGCAGTGCCCACGGCCAGGGGCTGCCAGCACAGGTGCCCTGAGTCACTGTGGCCACCAGACATGGGTGACACAGGAGCAGGCTCATGCCAGGCTCGTGCCACCAGTGCCCAGGTGCTGAGCTGGCTCCTGCTGACTCATGGCCTGGGGAGAAACTCCACAGCTTGGGGCGGATCAGGAACTTCTCTGTGGCTCCAGCAGGCTCCCTGGGAGGGGACACCACAGGCACAGGACTGCCAGGCCTGACGGCAGCAAGGAGCTGGGAGCCCATCTTGCCTCCTGCCTGCTTCTGGGTGACAGCTCAGGATGACCTTTGAAGGTTCTGCTGCATTATGCAATCCCCAGGGGTGCTGCCATTAACCCTCTCCGTGCCACCACCACAGGGTATCACCTCCTGCTTCTGCTGGTGGGGGAACTGAGGCACGGAGGCAATGTCCTGACCTGTGCCAGCCACACAACCTGCTCCAAGTGGCACAGGGCACACAAAGGGGGAAGGAAATACCCCCCCAGGAGTGGGGAGGTGAGCGTGCCAAGCAGCAAGCCCCCCCAGCACCGGTGCCAGTGCTTAGTCAGGTGCTGGAAGCTCATTCCCGGTGCAGTGAGGTCAAGCAAACTCCACTGCAGGCAGCTGGCAGCGCAGGTCTGCCCCTCGTAGCCATGCTCCTGCCAAAGCCCAGGCAGGAGGCTGCCCCAAGGCCGTGTCAGGTGGGTGAGAGCAGTGCCAGGGCTCAGCCCCCCTGACGCAGGAGTGCAGCCCCCTTGGCACGGCCCCAGCAGCCCCAGCCCAGGCAGCTCCTGGAAAGCAAACCCAGCTGCCGGCCCCAGCGTGCAGGGGTCCCCAGATCCCACCAGACCTCAGCCTGACCACCATAGAGGAAGCAGAATCCCGCAGTGTCCTTCCCCCACACAGCGACTAAACCGAGGAGCTTCCACGGTGGGGGTGAAGGTCTCGGCACAGGCAGTTCCAGTGACACCTGCCGGACGCTGGTGCCAGCCCCACCGCTGGCACTCCTCAGCCCCAGGCCTGCGGGCACACGGGCAGGGAGACAGACACAGACAGGACGCGGGACACGGCGGTTCCGGTGTGGGAGACACGGAGGGGGTGCGGGACACAGCCGTGCCGGAGCGGGAGCAGAGCGGTACCGGGGCGAGGGGACACAGACAGGGGACAGAGAGGCCTGGGGGCGGGAGGGGGAGCCCCGAGCCCAGCCCTTACCTGGCCGGCCCCGCAGCCCCGGCCCTCGCCGCACTCCTGCAGCCCCCCGGGGCAGCCCTGCTCGGCGGGAGGCAGCATGGCCCCGGACCCGCTGCGGACGGCCCCGGACCCGCTGCGGACGGCCCCGGACCCGCTGCGGACGGCCCCGGACCCGCTGCGGACGGCCCCGGACCCGCTGCGGACGGCCCCGGACCCGCTGCGGACGGCCCCGGACCCGCTGCGGACGGCCCCGGACCCGCTGCGGACGGCCCCGGACCCGCTGCGGACGGCCCCGGACCCGTCCCGCCGCGGCCGCATTCATAGCGCGGGGCGGGGCACGCCCCTCGGGCGTATTGACCAATGGCAGCATGGAGGCGGGGCCAGGGCTCGGCCGCAGCCAATAGGGAGCGGCGGGGCCGGGGTCGGGCACCGGGGCCGGGGTCGGGCACCGGGGCCGGGGTCGGGCACCGGGGCCGGGGTCGGGCACCGGGGCCGGGGTCTGGGCTGGGTGGGAAGGACCTGGGATGCCACCCGCGATGCCAACCTTGCGCAGCCCCTGGCAGCCAGCAGGGACATCCCCGACCGCAGCAGGCTGCTCAGAGCCGCGGACCTGACCGGGGGTGGTTCCAGCTCCCTCCTCTCTGGGCAGCGTGAGCCGGGGGCTGGCCCTGGGCTGTGGAGCAGGCAGGACCTGAGCTGCTGCTCTGCTTCGGGGAGAGCTTTGGAGTGCCCAACCCAGCCACGCATGGCTGCTCCTGCCCCTGCTCTGCACCCAGTGCCCTGGCACTGCCCAGCCCTGCCAGCTCCAGGACCGATGTCCTCCTGGCACAGCCCTTGGTGCCTTCTGCTGGGATATTTTTGTACGAAGTACTTGGCTGCATCTCCAGCCCCTCCCTCCAGCTGCCCCAGTGCCTGACACACACCCACGGCCCCGGGGTGAGAGGGGCTGAAATAGCACCTCTGGCCCTCGGGTGCCCCTCAGAGCAGGCACCACCCACACCTCACGGCACACAGAATCGACCCTCCAGAAGGTTCTTCTCAGATGACCCAAGTGCAAACAAAGCCACCTCGGGATGACCAGAGCCACCCAGGCACCCCCTCCCCCACTCCCCCTCAGTGCAGAGCTGAGCTTGAAAAACATCCCTAAAAATAGCCCAGGCTGTGCAGAGGCTGCAGCGCCGCGGGAGGGGACAGGGACAAGGAGCATGGGGAACCTGCTGCAGCTGTGGCTGTGCCCCCAGGCAGGCCGACACCGAGGGGAGAAACGTCCTGGAGAGCAGCAGCCAAGAGCTGCCCTCCCAGCGCCTGCCAGAGCCCCCCCGGGCAGCGGCGCCAGGCGGGGCCGGAGCTGCCCTCACTGCCAGACGCTGACAGGGCAAATGCTGCAGCGAGCTGCAGTGAGCCCCATGGCAGGGCAGGGCTGATTGCTTAAGGGCACCTCAGACAGGCAGGGTTGGCTGGGGACGGCTCTGGCCTCGGCTGCCCTTTCGGTGCTGCAGCAGCAGCGCTGCCAGCCCAGACCCCAGGGGAAGCAGCAGAGATGTGTGCAGGCTGCTCCCGGGGTGCCTGCAGCAGACCACAGCAGCGCTGAGCTTTGGCCGTTTCCTCTCCTGGTGTGCCCTGCTGCTGCCCAAGCATCAAGGAGCTGGAATGGTCACCCCACAGCCCCCCACTAACGGCACCCTTGGGAAAGCTCACCGGGTGAAGGGGATCCAGGGAATCCCAGCAGGCACCTGGAGGTGTCCAAAGCCAGGTCTAATGAGAGGTGTTGGTGTCCTGGCAGGGGCCTGGAGCTCGATGACTCCACAGTGATTCTGTGCATCCTTCTGCCAAGGCTCCAACTGCCCAGCCAGCAGGGAGCATCTTCAGGCAGCTCCAGGCAGGAGCCAGCCAAGGTCTGCCCACCCACAGCCCCTGAGACCCTCCCAGCAGCTCTGCCCGGGCACAGACCAAGCAGCCCCTTGGAGCCAGGGCACAGCTCAGAGCTGACTGGAGCTCAGCCTGGGGCAGTCAGCTCCTGGCACACTCCACAGAGCCTACCTGGGCACATTGCAGGGCAGAGCAGGTTTCTGCTGTGCTCAGCACAGATAAAGCTGCTGTGAGCCTGAGTGCCACTGGCAGGCTGGGGCAGTGCCAGTGGGGCAGGGCCAGTGGGACAGGGCGAGTGGGGCAGTGCCAGTGGGGCAGTGCCAGTGGGACAGGGCCAGTGGGGCAGTGCCAGTGGGGCAGGGCCAATGGGGCAGGGCGAGTGGGACAGGGCCAGTGGGGCAGTGCCAGTGGGGCAGGGCCAATGGGGCAGGGCGAGTGGGGCAGGGCCAATGGGGCAGGGCCAGTGGGGCAGTGCCAGTGGGGCAGGGCCAATGGGGCAGGGCCAATGGGGCAGTGCCAGTGGGGCAGGGCCAATGGGGCAGGGCCAATGGGGCAGGGCTAAGCTCTCCCAGGCCTCCCCCTGGGCAGTGGGAGCAGGCTGAGCTGCAGACCAGGCAGCTTCATCTGAAAAGGAGCTGAAAGGACAAGGAAGCTGCTCCAGGCTACAGAGGCAGTGCTCCGCTCAAGGTCACCCAGGGCCAAGGACAGGCTGAGCAGACCCTGCTGGTTTGGCAGCCACTCCCAGGGGGTCCCCTGCAGCTTCTGCTGGGCTCGGGGAGTCAGCTTGTGGGCACCACCAACCCATGGCCCTCAACACCACAGCTCCATGGCTTTGAGATCACTCCAGGGATGGGGACTGCAGCACTGCCCTGGGCAGCCTGGGCCAGGCCTGCACAGCTCCCCAGGGGCAGGAACTGTTCCTCATGGCCAAGCTGAGCCTGCCCTCCTTTCTTTCAACTCTTATCTTCCTCTTTCAGTCCAAACCATCCCCTCCTGTCCCAACAGGCCCTGCTCAAGAGCCTGTCCCCAGCTCTCTGCTCAACCCTTTGAAGCATTGGGAGGCCACCAGAAGGTCTCCCTGCAGCCTTCTCCAGGCTAATTTTCCCAAAGGGACTGGAGGAGTAAGAGATGGAAGAAGAGCTCTGATGAAGACCATTTCACAGCAGCTCTTTTTCTTCCCTGCATTTAGCTCTGCACTTGTGCCTGTCACAGCCCAGCAGTCCTGTGCTGTGTGCCTTTGAGCAGCACAGCCTGGAGAGGTGTCCTGGGGCTTTGCCTTCCCCACCCTGCACTGCCATCAGCCTTCTGGAACAGCCATTCAAGGACACAGCAGCTCCTCGGCCCTGCAGTGCTGCTGGCAGCAGAGCACAACCTGCAGGGCTCCTGGGGGGAAAGCTCTCCAGAGTCTGTCACCACCACATTCCTGCTGCAGAATCAGCAGCTTTAAAAAAACCAAATCCAGCCCAGTTTTGCCTCTGGGCTTGTGGCTGAGGCAGCAGCTGCAGAGGCACAAGTGGGGCTCAGCCACCTCTGTGTACCAACCCAAGGAACCTCCTGACCTTGCCCCTTCCGCTTTGACTCTGCTCCCTGTCTGCAGAGGAAAGCCAAGAGTGGCTCTGGTGGGCTGCAGCTGGAGGTAACCAAGTAACGAGGATCCTAGCAACAGGCTCCAGCTGAGGAACCGAGAGAGAAACCAAAGCAGGCAGCAGCAGAAGGGCAGCTCCTGCCCACGGGGAGCAGGGCTGGGCTGGGCAGGGCAGGCTGAGAGGGGTCTGTGAGGGCCCGACAGAAGTGCAGCCACAGCAGAGGATTCTTTCAAACACTTTAGAGCTGCCAGGTCCTGTACAAATCGCCCTTGGTACAAACACACAGCCCGAGGGGGCTGCAGACCCCCAGACAGACCCTGCAGGGCACAGGCTCCTCCACCCCTGCTGGCTCTGTGCTGTGTCTTAAGCAGAAGCAGCTCCTCCCCTCCCCCTCCCCAGAGCACTCCCTGGCTAAAAACAGTGAAGTACAAAAGTGGGTGCAGGCTCTCCTGCTGCCAGGCTCTGCCACAGCCTAGCAGGGCCTCGGGTTTCTTTTTTTCCCCTTTTCCCCTTGTTTTCACCATCAGAAGTCTCTTAAGAACCCAAGGCCCCAAGCCAACCCCCGCAGGGCTGCTGCTGCTGCTGCAGCTGCTCCTCCCACGCCAATGTCACCCAACAAAGTGCCTGAGTCAAAGTCCTCTTCAGTAACAAAAAGGGATGGAAAAAAGCAGAAAATCACAAATCTGCAGTAAAAATCCTAAGGGGCCCTGGTGGTGGCTGGCACTGCCCCGGGGGGGCTGCTCCTGCTCACCACCTCTCTTCTGCCCTGCAGACCCCTGAGATGTTTCTTCTAGCCCCAGGGGGCTGGGTGCAGGCCGTGGGGAGCTGGGAGGTGCTCTGCCCCCCAGCAGAGGCCAAGTGCTTTTTGCTGCCCCTCCTGAGGAGCAGCAGGGCTGGGAGCTGCCAGCCCAGCTGGGCTCCCTGGCAGTGGTGCTGTGGGCGCCGTGGGTGCTGTGCCTGACAGCAGGTCCCTGCTGCAGGGAACTTTCATAGCCCTTTGAGCTGCTGGTTTCTGATCAGCAGTGAGAAATGTCCCTGGAGGGCCCCACCAAGCACTGCCTGGCTTGGGGCACTGCCTGAGGGAGAGCTGCCCTGGAGCCAGGGGGCAGTGAGGGGGCAAGAGGATGAGCTCCACCCGGGAGGAGAGGGGAGCAGAGGACACATCTGAGCCTGCAGCTCTCCCTCTGAGGGCAGGCAGCAGGAGGCTGCAGAGGTCATCAACGCCCCAGAGGCCACAGGGCAGCAGGAGGGCAGCATCTGGGTGGGTGTGGGTCTGTGCTGTCCAACTCTGGCTCCTGACCCAAAAGGGATCAGAACCAGCAGAGACAAGACAGAAGCAGGCAGCTGAGTTTGCCAAGCTGACAGAGAGCAAAATAACCCCAACCCTCCTGGGGTGAAGAGAGCCCCAGCTCTGGGGGCAGCTTCCAGCAGCTGGATCAGCTGCTCCCAGCACTGGCACAGCCTCCAGGGCAGCTGCTGGGCAGCTATCAGCTTCCTTTGCAGGAGGGACCAGCTGAAGACAGAAATCAAGCTCCCAGCACGGGCAGCTGCAGTTCTCCCTGCACAACAAATGCTGACAGCTCTGCCCTGCCAGCAGCAGGCTGCAGCCAGCAAGAAGTCTCCCAGCAGCAGGTTCCTGCTTGCTGGTGGAAGGGGCTGGCAGTGGTAGGAGCTGGGAAGGAAAACATTTCCTTCAGAAAGCAGTTTTCCAGGAGGGGAGAGTGAGGCTGGCTGGGACCTCTCCCCGTGGGTCACCGTGGGACAGAGCAGGGTTCAGCAGGCACCAGGAGCAGGCCCACTGGGGGATGCTGTTGAGGCATTTCCACGGCAGCAGGACGGTGACAGCACAGGGCTTTGGGTTCCCAGAGCCAGGCAGGTCCCAGTCCTTGGCTTCATGCTGGGGAAAGCTCCCAGCCTGGGGTCTGCCTCAGGGGGAGGTGATGGCTCCAGACTTCTCAGGCTTCTTGCCCTTGGAGAGGGCAGCTGCCTGCTTCAGGAGCTCCCTGTTCTTGGCCTGGGAACAGAGAAAAGGAGGAGCTCATGGCACAGCTCAGCAGCAGCTCCTGGGATCACAGAATCATGGAACTGTTTGGGTTGGGAAAGCCTTCTGAGATCATCCAGCACCACCACCAGCCCAGCACCCCCACGGCCACTAAAGCACACCCCCAGGTGCCATGGCCACACCTTTCTTGCACACCTCCAGGGTTGGGCACTCCATAACCTCCCCGGGCAGCCTGTGCCAGTGCCTGACCACTCTGGCAGTGCAGGACCCAAGCCTGCCCTGGCCATTTCTATTGCCTGATACCTGAGAGAAGAGACCAAGCCCACCCCAGTGCCACCTAGGATGCCAGAACCAGGCCTGCTGGACTCAATGACCTGAAAGGTCTTTGCCAAGCAAAAGGATTGTGTGGATCTGCTGCCTGCTCTCTGTCCAGAGCTGTGGAAGGTGTCTGACAGCTCTGCAGGCAGCACAAACCACTAAGGCTGTCACCTGTAGCTGCTCCGTGACCTCCTTGTGTGTCTTCTCCATTTGGTTCATCTTGGCCCTCATCTGGGACTCCTGGTACTGCAGGTCAGCCTTCAGCTCTGTGATCTGCAGAGGGAGCAGGAAGAGGAACTGAAGGCCTCCACCCTGCCTGAACAGACTCTGCAGGAGTGCTGTGAGCTGGGGGAGAGCAGGACCCGAGCAGGGAGAGGCTCAGAGCTCCTCCCACGGCAGCAGCAACTTCTGCTCTGTCTTGCTCCCTCACAGAGGTCGCTGAGACAGTGACCAGAAAATAACCTTCCATGAAATGAGATCTCCTGGGTGGGTCCAGAAAGCCTCTGACCGTGGGCAGGAGGAGCCTGGAAGCAACCACCAGGTCCTGCTCCCTCCAGGGCCAAGGCCTGGCTGTGGTGCAGCAGGAGCTGGGTGAGCAGGGAGCTGTGGGGAGGAGCAGGCCAAGGGCTGTACCTTCTTCTCCTTCTCCAGGATCATCTGATCCTTCTGGTGCAGCATCTTCTTCAAGGTAGCCACCTCCTCCTTCAGCTGGGCAATGATGACAAAGTGGTCAGTGCCAGGAGAGTCCAGGGCCAGGTCTGGAGAGAAGCTGCAGCAGAGGAGAGGGAAAGGCTCAGCACAGCCTCAGCCTGCAGCCAGGAGGGAACCTCCCAGGCAGCACTGCAAGGAGAATGGGAACCATCCTGACACGTCCTGGCCTCCAAGCACCCCTCAAGTGCAGGCCTCACCTGCAGCCCTGTCCTGGATGCCAGATGGAACAAGGACCATGAGTGCCACACTGAGCTGTGGTGCTGTGTGGCCAGCAGGGCCCTGGCCAGCCTGAGGACTTATTTTCAAACCAGAGAGTTGAGGAGAGCAAGCAGAGAGGGAATGAAACTTTCTGCAGCCACTGAGGAACTCTGTGCTCAGGCAGAGCACAACCACCCTGGGAGCAGAGGGGAACAAACCTCAAGGCTCAACAAACACAGCAGGAGCAGATGCCCAGACCCAAGCCAGCACTGTCCTCAGCAGGGCAAAAGGGGAAGACCACTTGGAGACATAGAATTGGTTGGGTTGGAAAAGCCCTCTGAGACCATGCAGCACAACCCTTGGCCCAGCACCACCACAGCCACCAAGCCCTGGCCCCAGCTGCCATGGCCACAGCTTTCTTGAACACCTCCAGGGATGGGGACTCCACCACCTCCCTGGGCAGCCTGTGCCAGTCCCTGACCACTCTGGCAGCAAAGAAATTGTTCCTTGTGTCCACCTTAACCCTCCCTGGCACAATTCCTGACTATTTCCTTTCCTTCTGTTGCCTGATGCCAGGGAGAGGAGCCCAACCCTACCCTGCCCCAACCTCCTTGCAGGTTGCTGCTGACTTTGGCCTTTAGACTCCCCCAAGACAAAGCAATTTAGGAAGAAGCTCCATTAGCACTTCAAGGCAGGAAAGCCTCTGCCAGGCATACAGAGAAATCAGCCCAAGGACTGAGCAACCAGCTGGGAGCTTATCTGGGCAGGAGTCACTGGGAGAGGAGTTGGCAAAGGAAATCTGAGAGCTGAGGGTCTGCAGGAGACAGCTCCCAGCAGAGTCCTGCGTGGTCAGAGCAGCCTGACAGCAGAGCTCACTCGTGGCAGGGCCTGGCTGTGGCACTGGGCTGGTGGCACTGGGCAGAAGGTTCTGCACACATGCTGCTGGCCAACACCTCCACTGGGAAGCTGCTCCTGGGCAGGAGGCTGTGCAGGGTGGTGGTGGAGCTGCAGCTCCTGCCACAGGCCAGCATGGTGCTGCCAGCAGCTCTGAGGTGCCCCTCAGTGCAAATGTGCTAGGGAGGAGATGAGGGAAGGAACAAAGCAGCCCCAGAGCAGGGGAAGCTGCCTGCATCCCTCCCCAGAGCAGGGAAGCTGCCTGCATCCCTCTGGCTAGCAGCAAACTGCCTCACCGCAGCCCTGTGCCCAGGCAAGCTCCCTCCTGCCACAGCCTGGGGTGATGAAGAGTGCCATGAGATGCTCACAGCAGCAGGGAAAACTTCCCCCGTGGCAGCTGCTGCTGCACAGCAGCCTGTGGAGATGGCAAGGTGAGAGCCACCCCTGCCACCCAGTGGGGAGAGGGGACAGGAGGGCCACCAGCCTTCCAGAGCCAGCCCCTGGCCTGGGCCTGCCAGCATCACCTCCTGGTGCCTGAGGGTGGGTGATGTGGGTCAGAGTGGCTGGGCAGCCCCTCCTGTGGCACCACCTCCCCCAGGTGCAAACACCCATCTGAGCCTGCAGGCCTTTGCAGCACCCAAAGCACAGCTCAGCCCAAATCTGGGGCCTGAAGCACAGCCCAGAACTTTCCCAGCATGGTTGGGCTGGAAGGGACCTCTGGAGCTCACCCAGTGCTACCCCTTTGCTCCAGCAGGGCACCCACAGCAGCTTGCCCAGCATCACAGGGCCAGGCAGGGTCAGAAGCTCTCCAGAGAGCCCATCAGGAGCAGGTCTCAGTGCAGTGCTGGTTGTGCAGCACCCCCCTGTGCTGTGACCCCCCCCAGGCTGCTGCAGACCCTCACTGTCACCCAGGCTGCAGGGGGAAGGCAGGAGGGTGTGGGGAGGGTTCACCCTCAGGGAGGTTTAGGGTGGACATTAGAAGAAGCCTCTTGACTGAAAGGGCTCTCACAGCACAGGCTGCCCAGGGAGGTGGCTCAAAGAGACAGAGTTGTGCTGAGGCCCAAGGGTTAGCCCCAGCCTGGGCAGAGTGTTTGGAGTGGAGGATCTGAAAAGGCTTTCCCAACCCAGGCCATTCCATGGCTCCAGTACCACTGCTCAGCAGTGGCTCCAGCAGCCCTGTTGGCACTCAGCAGTGCTCTGCCTGTGCTCCCAACTCACTGCTGCTTGCAAAGAGATCCTTGGAGAGGGAGCAGCTCCAGGAGGGAGGCAGGGCAAGAGGGGAGAAGAGGAGAGGTGATCTCACTTCAGGATGGCAGTGCCTTGAGAGACAGCACAATGGTGGGCACCAGGACTGTGGTGGGAAGCAGCCCCCTGCGCACTCTGGGTAGGGGGACAAAGCATCTCGGGAGAGGAAGGAACGCTGGGAACCAGAGAGGAAAGGCAGGAGTGAAAATGTGCACCCAGAGCAGCCACCCCCCAAATCCACCTGGCTCTGCTCCTCCTGCCACCAGCTCCCACCCTGCTGCACATGCAGCACCAACTGTGGCAGCAGAGTGGGACCAGAGGCTTCGAGCAAGGCTGCTGCTTGTCCCTCCCCCAGGAGGCAGGAGGGGAAGCAGGAGCTGAGTCTCCATCCTCTCCTCTGAGAGCCTCTCCCTGCACATCAGCCCAAGAGCCCCAAGAGCACAACACCTGCAGAGCTCCACCCTGCACCCTCCCATCCCTCTAACTGCAGCTGGAGGACAGAGCTGACCTGGCCGCAGGCACCAGGCAGGGCCTGCTCCAGCAGCTCCAGGAGCTGCCTGTCCTGGGCCTCTGCAAACCTACCCTAAGTGCCTGCCAGGTTCTGGGAAGCTGCTAATGCTGCCTGCTCTCCCCCAGGCTGACAGCGAGGCCTGCCCAGGTGCCAGGCCCCAAACCCCTGCTCTGGCCCAGGAGCCTCCTGCTGTTCCCACAGAACCTCAAACAAGGCCACCCAGCCCTGGCTGCCCTTGGAAGGGGCTCACCTGTCACCGTTGGCAGATATGGCATCAAACTTGGCTTTCTTCTTTGGGATCTCGTTCTGAATGGAGGAGGTGGATAAGGTCTTCTGGCTAGGAAGAGGAGGAAATGCTCAGTCAGAGTCTGAGGGACCCCCAGGCCAGGGCAGAGCAGCAGATCAGCATCCCCCTGACTCCAGACCCACCCAAACAGCATCTCCCAGCAAGCACAGGGGCACAAATTCCTTCCTGTGGGAGGAGCTGAGGCCAGACCCAAGGGAACTCAGGATGCTAGCTGGAGCAGCAGGCAGGGGCAGAGCTCAGGCCTGACACTGCCATTTCCACCCTCCCACTTCACCAGCTGGGCCTCAGCTGTAACCAAACCCAGGGCTGAGCTGCCCGGGTTCAGCCTCAGCCCAGCCCCTAGGGCCAGATCCTGCTCAACAGGACACCTGCCCCAGCCCACCCCTGCGGCCCCCAGCACTGCCCCAGCTGCTCCCAAGGTGCTCCCCAGGCACGGAGCAGCCAGGCAGGCTGTACCAGGCAGGCTGTGCCAGGCAGGCTGTGCCAGGCAGGCTGTGCCAGGCCCCTGCTCAGTACCTGCTGTAGTGGCTGCTGCTGCCCAGTCTGTACTGCTGCTTCTCCTGCAGGCCTCCCCGTGAGGAGCTGCCCAGGTGCTTGCACTGCTCCTTGGTCTTCTGCAGCACCCTCTTGTAGGACAGGGTGCAGAGCCAGCACAGCAGTTTGCCATCCACCTGTGCCGGGAGACAGGCACAAGTCATGGGCACCATTCTGGCCTGCAAAGCAGCAGGGAGCAGGCAAGGGGCAGCCTGCAGTGCTGCAATGGTTTGGCTGGGAAGGGACCCTCAGAGCCCATCCAGTCCAGCCCTGCACTCGGCAGGGACATCCTCAACCACAGCAGCTTGCTCAGAGCCCCAAACAGCCTGACCTGGTGCCAGGCGTGGGGCAGCTCCCACCCCTCTGGCAACCTGGGACAGGATTTCACCACCCTCAGTGCCAAACATTTCTCCCTTCTCTCCAGTCTTGGAGTTCATCCCCCTTGTTCTGTCCCAACAGGCCCTGCCCAACAGCTCTGCCTGACCCTGCTGTGCCAGGCTGGGTGCCTGCCCTGGGTGCACCCCCCTGTGCCCACCTTCCTGCGGTCGTCCTTCCTGTCGAAGGCGCAGTGCTGCTTGCACTGCTCACAGCCCTGGTGCCCGCCCTGGGGGGATGCCCACCCTGTGCCCACCCTGTGCCCACCTTCCTGCGGTCGTCCTTCCTGTCGAAGGCGCAGTGCTGCTTGCACTGCTCGCAGGCCTGGGGGGCTCCATGCTTCTTCTCCGAGTTGGTGCAGCGCTGGCACTTGTTGCCGATGAAGGCTGCGATGATGTTGCAGTACTGGCAGGGCTTGGGCTGCAGGGACAGCAACAGCCACAGGGTCAGAGGCTGGGCAGGGAGGGACCCTGCAGAGCGCCCGAGCACCACTGCCAGGGCACTGCAAGGGCACTGCCAGCCCATGGCCCTCAGCACCGCGGCTCTGAAACCCCTGCAGGGATGGAGACTGCAGTGCTGCCCTGGGCAAGGCCTGGACAACCCTCAGGAGGCAGAAATTGTTCCTCGTGGCCAACCCAAAGCTCCCCTGGGACACCTTCCTCTTGGTCTATTGCTTGCTCCTTGGCAGAAGAGCCAAACCCCTACCTGGCTCCAGCCTCCCAGAGAGCAATGAGGCCTCAGCAGTGCCCAGCGCAGGGCACAATCCCTGTCCTGCTGTCACACTCTTGCTGCCACTCAGCCACAGCTCCCAAGTCACCTATCAGGTGCTATGAAATCTTTAGCCAACGCCTGTCACCAGGCCAGCAGCAACCACAGCTGCTTCTCCAGATCTCAGAGCAGCAGGAACAAAAGACTCATCCCTGCAGCACCTGGGGGCCTCTTGCCACTGGGCAGGGAATCGTTCACCTCCCGGCCCCAGACGATGCAGAGCTGCTCTCTTCTGGACCAACAGGAAAAGAGGCAGAAGCTTCCTGCCCGAGGAGCCTGTGCCAGTGAGCAGCTCTGCTGCTAGAGCAGAGCCTCAGCTGCCCCCAGCAGGGACATAAAGGCAGATGCTGAGGAGCTGCTGCTTACCGTGCCGTAGAGCTTCACGTTCTGAGCACACTTCTTGCATATTGTGTTGGTTTTGCTGCAAAGGGGAACACAGAACATCCACAATACCCCCTCAGCACCTCCCCAGGGCACACAACACCCCCTCAGCACCTCCCCATCCCCTCAGCACCTCCCCAGAACCTCCCTGGCCAGGATCCTGCCTTCCCTCTCCAGAGAAAATAAACCTCACTGGCCAGGATCCCAACTCCTTCAGCTGCTGTCTCCAGTGGCAATGCTGCAGTCACCCTCAGCAGAGACTCTAGACTCAAGGTGAGGTTCCTGTCCCTGTCTGCCTGAGGATGATTTCCCCAGAGGTGGCATTGCAAAGAGATCTTTTAACGAGGCTGTCCCCAGGTGACTCCAGGTTTCTGTCCTCACAGGAGCCTGCTCATTGTCTAACTGGCAAGGCTGTGACTGAGCACTGCTGACAGCCTGGCTGCTCAGGGAGCTCTGCTCTGGGTGAGGAGGTTAAGGCAGGTCAGCAGAGAGGTAGATTTGTCCAGCACACCCAGGTCAGAACATCTCTGGCTTCACCTCTGTCCTTCCTCTAAGCTACAGAGCTGGCAGGAGTTCAGCTTGAAAAGCCACAGCTCAGAAAACAACTCTGGGAATCAGCAATCAGGTAAGAGGGAAACTCGTGGGAAGAGGCACTCAGATCCTCACTGGCAGAGGGAGGAGTCCTGCCCAAAGGAAAAGCCAAGCAAAAGCTGCAGCTGTGAGGCCACCCCAGAGGCACAGAGACCTGCCCACCAGCTACTGAGGAAGGCCAAAGGCTGCCCAGGCTGTTCCACAGCTCTGGGCTACAGGCTAAGGCTCGGGCACAGCTCCTGGGTCTGCCTGCTGGGAAGCAGTGGCTGCTGAGCCCTGGCATTACCTCTCCTGCTGGAACTCTGTCCTGCAGTAGGTGCATTTGACGATGGGATGAGCAATCCTGCACTCCTGCAGCAACAGAAGCCTTTGGTGAGCTGCAGCCTCCATCCTCAGAGCCCAGACCCCGCCCCGATCCCCACGCCCCTGGACACTCATCACACTGAGCACCTCCTCCCTGTACAGTCAGCAGAGGAAGGTGACAGCAGTAGTGTGTCACAGGCGAGCCAGAAGCAACCTGAGGATCCTAACAAGGGACTGTTTGTGCCCAGCCCCCCCAGACAAGGGTCATGGTGCTCGACCTCCCCTCCCCGGGCAGGCTCAGGGAGCTCTGCCACAGTCATGCACACCTCAGCCCCGTGCCTGGGAAGCCTCCAGCCCCACTCTCTTCTCAGCCCTTGCCTCAGAGGTTCCCCTGTGCTGCCCTGCTGTGCCCCAGCAGCAGTCCCAGGCTGCTTCACCTCCTGCCCTGAGCTCATCCTTCCCCGTGCAAACTGCCCCAGCCTGAGCCCCAGACCCACCTCCCCCCTTGGGGATGCTGTGAGACCCTCCCCAGACATGCCCAAACCGCCCCAGGCCTCGCCCGTTGCTAACAGCCTCCTGCCCAAGGAACTTTTCCGCTGCCGCTAGGCCTCCCCTCAGGGGCAGCACCTCCCCCCCAGCGCCCCTCTCCAACACCCTCCAACCCCCAAACAGCCTTCGATACTCTCGGGCACCCCGGCCAAGAGGCAGCCCCCAACTGCCGCCAGGCTCTGGCAGCTACCCCCAAGCCTCTACCCCCTCTGCCTCCCNTGCCCTCACCCAACCAGCGCCAGCTCCTCTCAGGGCCTGCAGACCCCTCAGTGCCTCACACGCAGCCCTTCGCGGCATGAGCCCCCCGCCCCGCTCAGGCCCTGCCCGCCCGGGCCCGCTGCCCGCCGCGCACCTTGCAGAGCTGCTGGCCCTGGCTGAGCGCCTCGAAGGGGAAGCGCTGGTGGCACTTGGTGCAGGCGTAGAGCGCTGCCATCCTGCGCCCGCCGACCGGCGCGGCCCAGCCCGCCCGGGCCCGCTCCGCCCGCCCCGCCCCGCCGCTCTCCCCCCGCCATTGGTCGCTGCCCGCATCACTCTCGCCCGAGCCGCTTCTTATTGGTTACTTTGCCGTCACTTGCGGCTGGGGGGCGGGACGGAAGGGGCGGCGGTGACGTCACGCGGGTGGTGATGACGTCATTTCCCCGTCCCTCCCGCGTGACGCAAGCGGGGCAGGGCCTGCCCCACAATGCCCTGCGGCACCGGCCCGGAAGTGAGGTCTGGCGGGGGCAAGGCAGCAGCTGGGCAGGGCAGGGCCGGACCGAGCCGAGCCGAGCCGAGCCGAGGAGCTCAGCCGGGCCGGGTTAGGGTGCGCTAGGCCTGGGCAGGATCCGGCCGAGGGAAGAGCCTGAGCTGGGCCATGGAGAATGGTGAAGGTTGGGGCTGGTAGGGCTGAGCCTGGGCAGGTGCAGGGAAGCTGCGGAAGGTGTCGAGGGAATGTCCCAGGCCAGAGGAGGGAGAGAGGCTGGGCCGGGGCAGGGCAGGAGCTGCTGCGGGGAAGGGAAGGCCTCAGCGGAGGAGAGTAAAGAGATGAAGGGAGCAGAACACGGGGGGAGAGGAGGAGTTGCTCTGCCCTGGGGGCAGAGGGAAAGCAGTGCCTGAAAGGTTGAGGGAAGGAGGATTGGAGGAGGAGGCAGCAAAAGGAAAACCTTTAGGTGCAGTTGCAGTGCCTGCAGCAGCTGCTGCTCTGCAAGTGAGGGTTTGCAGGGGTGGAGCTGCGCTGCTGGGGGGCAGGGGCGGAGCTGCTAACCGCAGCTGTGTGTGCAGCACTGCCCGGGCACGGGAGCTTCGTGTCCGACTGGGCTGGGGCTGCCTGGGTGCTGAACTGCCAGCTCCAGGCAGGGGCAGCAGCAAGGGCAGAGCATCTCCTCTGCAGGTTTTTCATCGTGTCCACAGAGCCCCAGCCTGGAGGGCTGGAAGGGAGCTCTGGAGCCCACCCAGTCCTGCCCCTCTGCCCCAGCAGCTTGCCCAGGAGCACAGTGCCCAGGGGGAGTTGGAAGCTCTGCAGAGGAGGAGCCTGCACAACCTCTCTGGGCAGCCTGCTCCAGGCTCCAGCACTCACCAAAGAAGTTTCTCCTCCTGTTCAGGTGGCACCTCCTGGGCACCAGTTTGTGCCTGGTGCCCCTCAGCCTGTCCTTGGGCACCACTGGCAAGGCTCAGCCCCATCCACATGTGCCCAGCACTCCAGCCGTGGGCTGACTGGGAAGAGGAGAAGAGGATCTTGTCCCCGGCACTCCCAAACCCTTCTCCTTGGAGCTGCTCCCCAGCAGGTCTCCCCTCACCTGCACTGGTGCGGCTCAGGCACGAAATGGGTGCGGAGAGCTTGGGCAGCTGCTGCCTGCCCGAACAAAGGAGGGAACCGAAGCGTCTCGGAGTTCAAAGGCGATTCGGCAGCTGCCAGATGCGCGAACAAAGGCAGCGACAGCGCAGAGCTGTCGAGACCCACAGCAGCCTGAGCTGCTTCTGCCTGACATTCCTGCGCCCTCGCCCCCTCCCCTCTCTCCGGCCCTAAGGAATGCCTCGAAACCTTTGGGAAACTTCTCCCCCCACCTTTTTTGCCGGCAGATGACAGAGAATTCCCAGCCCCTGTGCGAGTGCTGGAGCTGAAACGCGAGCTGCCGGCTGCAGCTCTCCCGAGGAGGGCCGGGGAGCGCCTTGGGCTGCGGGGGGCTGCGTGGGTGTGCTTATTAAACCCAAATTCTGCTGCGCTCGGCTACCTCGGGGGCTGCCTCTAATCACCGGGCAAATGTGCTGCGTGTGGGAGAAAAGCTTCGTGGCAGGGAATGGGCTGCGTGGAGCTGGCTGCTGGGTGGGGTTTGGGAAATCTCGGGCGGTGGAAGCAGAAGGCAGAGCTCGGCAGAGGCGCTGGATGGCTGCGAACAAACCCTGCTCGGGGCTGGGTGTGGGGGGCTGGGGCTGCCTCAGCTTCCAGGGATTCTTGACAGCACACCTGGAAAAACCGAGCTGCCGTGAGCGGTCTGCCAGGGGAAACCAAACCCTGCTGAAAGCCGGGGGGAGGGGCAGCACCAATCCCCGGAGCTGCGAGCAAGAGGAATGGTTCGGTTTGAGCGGCAGAGCTGCCTCGGGCGCCAGGGGAGAAGCATTTGGCTAAGGCAGAGCATTTGTGAGCTGCTCCTGCGGGGAGGGCAACTAGGAAGGCTCCGAGCCGCAGCCTCCCTGCTCCTGCGGCACAGCCTCAGCCCCCGGGAGCCTGTGCCAGGCGCGTTGGGTCCCATCTGTGCCCCGAGAAGGCTCCAGCAGAGGTGTGCTGGCTGCCCCCGGCCAGCCTAAAGCCTCAGGGCTGGCGCTGGAGTCCTTTTCCTCCAGGAGCCACCCAGCTCTGTCCTGTCCCAGCTCCAGCCCCCCGGGAGGGTGTAGGAGTGCTGCAGCTCACAGAGCACAATGGGCACTTAGAGCAGCCCTTTGAGAGCCTCCACTCCGACCTTGCTCTAAGAGCCCAGCCTGAGCCATGGCCCTCAGCTCTGCCTCTCTGAACCCCTCCAGGGGTGGGCATTCAGCCACCTCCCCCTGCCAGGCTTTGAGAACCCTTCCAGTGGAGAACTTTCTTCTGCTGTCCAACCTAAACGTCCCCTGGAGCAGCTTGAGGCCATTTCCTCTCCATCCTATTGCTTCTTCCCAACCCCAGCTGGCTGCAGCCTCCCCCAGCGAGCTGCAGAGAGCAATGAGGTCTCCCTCAGCCTCCTTTCCTCCAGCTGCCACAGCTGCTCCTCACCAGACTTCTGCTCTAGCTCCTTCCACAGCTCTGCTGCCCTTCTCTGGACCTATTCCAGCCTCTCAGTGTCCTTCTCGCTCCCACCTCACCCCCACCCCGGGTCGTCTGGAGCATTTAGGAGCCAAGAAGTTGCCAAAGGAAGCTTGCTTCAGCTGCTGTCCTCTGACACCCTCCGTGGCTCGCTCACGGCTAATATTTCCCTGTCCAGGCTCTCTCCACCTCTCCTCCTCTCTGAGCAATTACCTCTTTTTGTGGGAGCTCTGAGAGCTTTTCACAGATAATTCATCCAGCTGAGAAGCAGCCAAGCTCTGAGGCTGCACAACACTTTCTGGCCACCTGGCACTGCAGAGAGGTCTGTGCTGGAGAGCAGCTGCCCCGGGGGGAAACGCCACGTCCAGGACAGCCCAGGGGGCAGAGACCCCAGGGGCAGAGGATGGCTCCGCTGGCAGGCTCAGCCCGCCCGGAGCTGCCAGGCGTGGGGATGGGCTGGGACGTCCTTGGCGTGACTGCAGCCCACGAGGGACATCAATCATCCAACCCCCGCGGGCACACCCTGCAGTGTGAGCAGCAGTGCGGTGGTTTTCCAGGGTCTTTATTGGCACGGCCACGGCTGGGTCCCTTCTCCAGCATCCCTGCCCCACCCTGTCCCCGGGGGTGGCAGGAGCTCCAGCAGGGCTCCCCCGAGGGGCCGGGAGGTGGCTCAGGCCAGGATGGGGTAGGTGGCTTCGGTGGCCACGCCGCAGTTGTTGTCCTTCATGGCCATGAGGATGTAGCCGTCGTTGCCCCAGTAGGTGGACCAGGAGTTCTTGACCAGCCAGTAGGTCTCTCCCTGCAGCACGCCGTAGCCCACGGCCAGCACTGCGTGGTCCAACTGCCCTGACTCGTTCGCTGCGGGGCACAGGGATGGGTTCAGCCTGGAGAGCTTCCCCGAGCACTCCAGCAGGCTGTGTCCCTCCTCCCCTCCTTGCCCGAGCCGCCCAATGAGGAGGGGCCCTCGGGGTGCTCCTGTGCCCCCACTCACCGCACTTGGGCTCGTAGTAGATGCCGTTGGAGTAGAAGGAGAAGGTCTTGTGTGAGGCGTCGATGCTGACGGCCACGGGGCCGTGCTTGTAGATGGCAGCCTTGAGGGCTGTGATGTTGCCCGAGGTGACGTTGACGTAGCCACTGATCTTGCCCAGCATCTCAGACTGGTTGTAGTGGCAGAGGCCGTTCTGTGGTGCCCAGGGGCGGGGGGCACTGTGTCACCAGGTGCCCCCAGGTCCCCTCGCCGGGACCTTGCTGTCCCTCTGCAGCTCTGTTCTGATGTCCCAGCTCAGGCTGTGGCAGCTTCCTGGCTCTGAGCCCTCTCTGCTCCCCTGCCCACCATGGTGGGAGCATGCCCCTGGCTGCCCACACCAACGCCAGGAGCTGGCTCTGCTCACAAAGCCCTGGGGGCTGCTGCCTGCCTTCAGCGGCTGCCTCCCTGCACCCCAGGTTATGGAGGGACCCAGGACACCACCCATGGGTGGAGGAGCCTGGTCCCTGTTTCGCAAGAAGAGAAACTGAGGTGGTGGTGATGCAAGTGCCCAGCTGAGCCCCGAGGCCTGACCCTGGGCTGGGGAAGCACAGGGAGCAGCACTGCAGCTTGTTCCCACCTCCCACCCGTCCCGATCAGCCCCACCGCGGCTTTAAAGCCCTGCAGGGCACAGCCAAAGGTCCCAGCGGGGACAAGGCTGCCCTCACCTGTCCCTTGTAGGTGCCGTAGGACTCGGTGCTGGCGATGCCTCCGTGCCTCTTGATCCACTCGTAGGCTCTCCACTCCTCGCCCCCGTCACAGGCGTAGTTCCCGAAGCCCCAGGAGCAGTCAATGAGGACTTGCTGGGACAGGGGGGTCAGCACTCCAGTCTGTGCAGGGGACACACTGCTGGCATGGGCACCCCCGGGCCACCCGGGCCACCCCGGCAGGTCACGACCCCACTGTCACCTTGAGGAAGAGGGCACCCTCCATGGCGCCTGTGGTGGCGAAGCTCCAGCAGGACCCACAGACAGCCTGGTCCTTCACGGGGGTCACAGCACCTGGGGACAGCAGGATGGGAGCTGAGAGGAGGAGCTGGCGCCAGGGGATGAAGGCAAGGGGGAGGGAAAGAGAGGCAGGACTCGGTTGTGCTCCCAGAGGCAGCACAGCCACGGGACAGGGGGGTGAAGGCAGCAGCTAAGCTCTGGGACCCCAGCCCTTGGCTCGGGGCAGCTCTGGGGGTGTCACTCCCAGCTGATGGCAAAAGCCAGATGTGGCACTGCTCACATCTGGGGTGAGGGCAGGGCAGATTCAGGTTGGACATCAGCAGAAGTTCTGCACAGAAACCCTGGGGCAGGCTGCCCTGGGGCCTGGGGGGGGCCCAGGAGACATTCAGGGTGGCCCTGGGCAGCCTGCTCTAGCTGGGGCTGGGCACGGTGACATCCGAGGGTCCCTTTGCCATCACGGCCAACTGCCAGCTGAGCCCTTCAATCTTCCAGGTGCTGAGCAGGGCAGGGCTGCGAGGGTCCCGCGCCCCCAGCCCCACACCTACCGTACATGCGCCAGTCGAGGCTCTCGGGCAGGATGATGCCACTGTAGAGGTGGCTGGGGAAGGGCTGCCCCGCGTTGGGCACTCCGCTGCGGCGCCGACCCCGCAGGGCTGCCAGCTCCCGCGGAGAGCGATCTGCCAGGTGGTTCAGCGCCAGCGTGTAGGGGAGAGCCGCTCGGTTCCTGGAGTGCACGAACCTGCGCCGACACCGCA
>VWZI01021461.1:124689-137607 GCA_013396835.1 Psilopogon haemacephalus
TCTGCCACCGCTGCCCGGCCCCGGGGGCACATTCACAGCATCCTTTAAGGTCATCTAGCCCAGCACTGCCAGGGCACCCCCCAGACCCCACCCCCGGCACCACATCTGCACGGCTTTGAAAGCCCTCCGGGCCTGGGGGTCCCTGCTCCTGCTGGTCACTGTCTCCGATGCTGGTGCCCTCCGTGGCCGCGTCCTGGCTCTCTTCAGCTGCTGCTGCCCAACAGCAGCTTTGTGGCCGCTCGGCCCCGAGGCTGGAGCAGTGCCGGGGGCGCCGCGGCCGTGCCCAGGCTGTACCTCAGGTTGTGCACGAAGATGCTCTGCCTGTGCTGCAGCTCCCGTGCCGAGCCGTAGCGCCGGCCCAGCCGCCTGCGGTACTCGTGGAAGACCTCATGGGCCCGGGGCTGCTGCCGCCCCACCAGGTCCTCCATGGGGTTTGCCAGCAGCCGATGCTCCGCCACGCTCCCGGGCAGCTCCCCGCACTGCTTCGTCTCTGCAGGAGGGGGAGATGTCATGAGCCTGGGCGCCAGGGGCAGGCTCTCCATCACTGACATCTTCATCAATGCCATCGATGAGGGCACAAACAGACAGAGGCTGCTCAGCAGGTTTGCTGATGGCACCAAGCTGGGAGGCTTTGGCTGAGGCAGCTGCAGGCTGTGAGGGCATCCAGAGAGACCTGCACAGAGCTGGGCACAGAGGAACCAAAGGAGGCTCAACAAGGACAAGTGCAGAGTCCTGCACCTGGGGAGGAAAAACAAACTGCAGAGAAAACTGAGAGGGGATCTAAGAAATATTTATCATTATTTGAGGGCTGGGGGTGAGGCGGGGGGGACGACAGGCTCTACTCACTGTTCCCTGCCATAGGCCAAGGAGCAATGGATGGAAGCTGCAGCACAGGAGGTTGCAGCTCGACGTAAGAGGCAACTTCTTGCCTGTGTGGGTCCCAGAGCAGTGGCACAGGCTGCCCAGAGAGGTTGTGGAGTCTCCTCTGGAGCCTTTGCAGGCCTGTCTGGATGTGTTGCTGTGTGCCCTGAGCTAGCTTGGATGGTCCTGCTCTGGCAGGGGTTGGGCTGGAGGAGGTCTTTGGGTCCCTCTCAACCCCTGAGATCTGTGAGCCTGTGATGGGGGGGGGAAGCCCAGCGGCCCAGGGCCTCAACCCACCGTTGTCAGGGAGGTCAAAGATGCTGTGGGGGAAGCTGTTGTCGAAGTGGCTGTAGGTGATCTGGTACTTGTCATAGTGGGAGCCCAGCAGGCTGTTGTAGCCTTGCATCTCGTAGCGCACCGGAGCCGCCCCGCAGCTGGCGTTGGTCACCCACAGGGTGTAGATGTTCTTCTTCTGTGCCCAGCGGGTGACATTCTGCCAGACAGCACAGTACTGGCCCTGCTGGTACTCCTCCCGCAGGAACTGGGGGCACAGGGAGGGGAGGGGGCTCAGTACTGGCCCTGCTGGTACTCCTCCCGCAGGAACTGGGGGCACAGGGAGGGGAGGGGGCTCTGGCTGGTGACCCTGCACCTGCCTGCCCTGCTGGGCACTTGGGGCAGCCCCAGCAGCTACACAGAGCCTGGCCCCAAGGTTTGGTTGGAGGAGACCCTTAAGACCACCAGGTCCAATTACTGGCCCAGCACTGCCAAGGCACCACCAAGCCATGGCCTTCAGCACCACATCTGCATGGCTTTGAGACCTCTCCAGGGATGGAGACTGCACCACTGCCCTGGGCATCCTGGGGCAGAAATTGCTCCTCATGGCCAAGCTGAACCTGCCCTGGGCAACCTGAGGCCAGTTCCTACCATGTGCTCCTTGCACTCTTTTCCCAGCCGCCAGCTCTGGGTCCGGCTCGGTGCCAGCTCGTCCCCACCCCTCCTGTTGCAGCCATCCCTGCCCGGCTGGGGCCGGCAGGAGCAGTGCCATGTGCCAGGGCTTGCCCTGCTGTGTGGGCTGTGGCGCGTCCCAGCACGGCGCTGCCCTGGGAAGCAGCCTGGGGTCCGGCGCGGGCGGGAGGTGACCCTGCCTGTGCCGCAGGCTGCGGGGACCTGTCCCGGCCCGTCCCGGCCGCGCCCCCGGGATGCTTCAGGGCATCTCCAGCTGCCCCTCTATGGAGCCTGAAGTGCTGCACCAGCCTGGCCCCAGGCTCTGGTGCTCCTCACCTTGAAGCCCTCCAGGCTGGGCAGGACGCTCTGAGCCCTGACCACGTCTTCCTTGGAGCCAGGCAGCTGGAAGCACTTCCTGGCATTCACCTCCTTCTCGGTGGTCTCCGGGGTGATCTTGTACCTCATCCCGTAGGGTTTCACCGCAGCCAGCTGGTAGGTTATCACCTGCCCTGTGGCAGCAGGGAGGGCATGGTGCCCCTGCCCGTGTGCTGCCTTGGCACAGGGCTGGGAGCAGCCTGGAGCAGAGGGGTCCCCAGCAGCTTACCCCCATAGTACTGGATCCTGCTCTTGTTCCCTGTCTCATTGTACCAAGCTTCGAAGGGCTCCTCGATCTCAGCGTAGGGCAGGTGAATGACCCCTGCAGGTGACCCCCACCACAGGCTTGGGTCAGCCCCGAGGCCTCAGCACCCAACACCCCTCCCCGAGCCCCCCCACAACACCCCCGGACCCTCAGCTGACCAAGCTGCTGTCCCCATGGGTGCTGGGTCAGAGAGAGGCTGTGGGAAGCTGCCCCAGTTTGGCACTGGGGCAAGACAGGGCTCAGGGAGGATCCTGTTACCTCTGATGTGATAGATGGAGCCGAAGTGAGGGGCTGTGCGGGACAGCCCAGGGTCCTGTCCTGAAAGGCAGAGAGTGGCAGGGTCATCAGGGTGGTGGGGGACAGCCCCTATCATGGCTGAGCCTGGCACAGGGCAGGAGGCTGCCCAATGCTCCCCATCCCTGCAGCCCCTCCTGCATGAGGAGGGGGGAGCTCGGCTGAAGGCAGCTCCCAAAGCTCACCAGTGGCACAAGCAAAGGATTCCAATGCACTGTGACCCCCTCCCAGGGTCAGCACCATGCACGACCTGCCAGTGTCACACCCCAGGGCACCCCTGCTGTCCCCATGGGAAATGTGGGCTGGTGGCCATGGCTTTGGGTGATGTTTCCAAGGGAGGATGCAGCCAAACTGTCCCTTGACAAGCAGGGCAGGGCTGAGGGGTTCCAGGCGGCTGCAGAGTCCTGTCTGGCATCTCCCAGGAGCTGCCCAAGCTCCCTGGGGGCCCCCAGCTTGTGCAACCCCACACAACGCTCCTGCCACTGGCACTGCAGCTTTGCTGCGTCAGCACCTTCCACCCTGCTGCGGGCATGGAGCCAGCAGGACCTGTCCCTGTCCCCGGGAGCTGCTCTGCACCCCAAACCGTGGCACAGTGTGCCCCGTGAGTGCCCTTCACACTGAGTCTGGGCACCCAGGAACAGCATCCCCACAGCCATGCTGAGCTCTACAGCTGCCCCAGGAGGGGGTCCTGGGGGGCCACAGCCCCTCCTACCACCTCTGACTCACTGCCTCTGGTGCCAGCCTGCCCTGCCCTCACCTTGCAGGCAGCTTGGGCTGCTGCAGGGTTTACATCCTCCTTAAAGCCCACTCAGCCTTACCTCGCTCCCCAAGCCCTCGGGGCACATCCCCCACCCCTTTGCCACCTCAACTCTCCTCTCCTTGGGGCAGCTGCAAATTCAAGGGCCCAAAAGCAAGACAGCTCCGTGCCCAGCCTGCTGCCCCGCAGTGAGACCTGCCCGGGCGCCCCCAGCACGCCCCCCGGATGCCCCCGGCAGGGACAGTGCCAGGGGGACGCAGACTCACCGCGGACGAGGGCGCAGAGCGCAGCGACCGCGCAGCAGAGCTCCCAACCCATCCTGGCCGCCCGGAGCCCGGCGCCGGCTCCTGCCTTTAAGGCGCAGCGGAACCGGCGGCAGCCAATGCAGAGGAGGGGAGGAACCGGCACCGGGTGGTGCCTGGCGGGGGAGGGGGGGACCGGGCAGGCACCCCGGGGTGCTCGGTCTCGGCAGGGTGCCCGCGGAGAGAGATGGAGCAACGCTGGGTGCCGCGGGGAGATGGGAGGTGCAGGGAGGTGCAGGATGGATCCCCTGTCCCCTCCCAGGGACACCGTGGGGCTGGCTCCCTCCCCAGCAGGGTCTGACACCCCCCGCCCGGCAAGTCCCGGAGAGGTCCCCCAAAGCTGGGATTAAAGGGGAGCTGTGAGGCCAGGGCGAGTCAGGGGGTGACAAGGTAAGTGTGGCACCAGCCTGGGGGCATGTCCCCATCCCGGCGGGGACACAGGACCTCCACCAGCCCTGCCCCCTCCCCGAGAACAGGAAAGGCTGAGGCCAGGCTCACTGCGACACAGGAAGGAGGTCAGTCCGTGAGGGCTAACCACAGGTGAGGAGCAGGAGGAAGGCTCCAGGGGGATGAGGGAGGACCCCAACCCCTGTCCTCCTCTGTGGGGAGCTTGGGAGGCCAAACTGGGGTTCAGGCAGCTCCTGGCTGGAGCGTGGCTGCTGCCCCCCGCCGCCCTCTGCACCCTCAGCCCCCCTCCCGGGGGCACAGCCACATGCCAGAAATGGTCAGGGGGGCACAGACACCAAAATATCCCCAGCCCCTCGCTGCCACCTCTGCCACCTCTGCCACCACCCCGCGGCGAGAGGCTGCTGCGGGGGATGTGGCACAGGGCAGCCGGGGGGAGGGTCTCAGGCTGCTGCCTGTGCTCTGCTGTCGCTCACCTCCACAGGCAGGCGGCAGCAGCCCCTGGCGCCGTGCGGTGTCTCCGCATGCCAGCGGCAGGCGATGGAACCTCTCAGTGCCATCCTGTCCCCCCACGCCACCCCCGCGAGTGTATGATGGGACCCCGCGGCGCGCTCTTGTGCCCCTCCATGCCAACTCCAGGCACATGCGATGGGACCCCTCAGCTCCATCTTGTCCCCCCCTGCTACCCCCCTGGGCAGGCGACGTCCGCGGCGGAGCGGTGCCCGGCGGCTGGGACAGTGCCACAGTGCCACAGTGCCACAGTGCCCCACTGCTGGCAGCTCTGGCAGGAAGGGGGGGGCGGGGAGGGGAAGCTCTCTGCTGGCTGAGCGAGAGCTGCCGAAGGAGCCGGAGCGGCACAGCCACCGCCGCTGTCCCCCTGTCCCCCTGTCCCCTCTGTCCCCGCACGCCTCGCCCCGCCCTGCCCTGTCCTGCCCTGCCCTGCCCTGCCCTGCCTCCTCCTCCTCCTCCTCCTCCAGACGTCGCCCCCCAGCGCTGGGCGCTGCGGTGGCACCGAGCCCCTGCCTGGCTGCGGGGCAGAGTGGCCGCGGGGTCCATGCCAGCCGGAGCCGCGGGGCCGACGGTAGGAGGGATGCGCTGGGAGGGACTGGGGTGCACTGGGCTGGGGGGGCTCTACCCTCTGCAGTTTGGGGAGGGGTCTCTCAGTCTCTTTGCTATGTGTCTTTGGGGGCTTCTGAGAGCTGTTCCCCCCTAGCCGTGCGTGGGGGCACTGAGCTGTGGGGAGAGAGGGCCCCGAGCCTGTGTTGGGAGGCTGCTGGGGGCTGCTGGCGACCCCTGCCCCCACCGCTCCCACCTGCAATGAATTGGGGGCGGGAGGAGCAGAGACCCCCACTCTGCCTGTCCTGGGGGGCAGGGGGGCAGCAGGAGGGCAGCAGACTTGGGGTGTCACGGCGTGGGGAGGGCNCCCCATCCCACAGGTGCCCAGGCCGTGCCAGTCCAGCGAGTTCCCACGGGGGGATGCTGGGGGCTGGGGGGCAGCTGTGGGGGGACTCAGGCCAGGGCTGCGGGGGGCTCCCCCTGATCTTTGCAGCTCTGCCTCGTCCCCAGGCCTTGGTGTGTCCCAAGGAGGGACAGGAACTCGCCGCTTCCTGCCCTGCACAATTCCCTGCCCGCCCATCTGCTCCCGGGACATTGTGTGCCCCCCCCGCCCCCTGCAGCCCCTCGGATCCGGGAATTGCTCTTCCAGCGGAAATCCTGCCCCGGGCTGCGCTGGGGGTGGGCAGGGCTGGGGACCAGGGGACACCCCCTGCCATGGGCCACCCTCTGCCATGTGTCCTGCCCTGCTGCGGGGTTGGCCACTGGTGGGTGGGCCCGTGGGGGCAGTTGGTTTCTGAGTGGGGGGTGTGGGGTGTGTGAGTCCTTCTCACCCTGCCCTGGGGTACTGGGAGGGGCTGTGCCCTGCCACCTCCTGGGGCTGGCATAAGGATGATGCCAGCCTGAGGCTGACAGTGCCCAGGCAGAGCACAATTGGTTCTGGGGGGTTCAGTCCCCTTTGAACCCTGCTCAGGAGTACCCCAAGCACCAATCCAGGCTGGGCAGGGCCTGGCTCCAGAGCAGCCCTGAGGAGAGGGACCTGGGGGTGCTGGTGGAGGAGAAGCTCAACATGAGCCTCAGTGTGTTCTGGCAGCCCAGAGAGCAACCAGGGCCTGGGCTGCAGCCAGAGCAGGGTGGGCAGAGGGTGAAGGAGGGGATCCTGCTCCTCTGCTGCTCTGCTGAGACCCCCCTGGAGTACTGCAGCCAGTTCTGGAGCCCCTGGGACACGAGGGATCTGGAGGTGCTGGAAGTGACCAGAGAAGGTCCCCGAGGGTCAGCAGAGGGCTGGAGCTGCTCTGCTGTGAGCAGATTGAGGGGGTTGGGGCTGTGCAGCCTGGAGAGGAGAAGGCTCCCAAGTGACCTTCTTGTGGCCTTGCAGTGTCTGGAGGGGGCTACAAGAGAGCTGGGGAGGTAGATGCAGACCTGGTTCCTCTGGCAGCTGCCCCTCTGCCACCCACATGCTGCCCAGGGACCTGTGGCACTCCTGCTGGAGACTCACTTGGCAATTGCCACTTTGGCTGTGCCCATGGCAATGGGTGCACCCCAGCAGCCCCAGGACCTCTCCATACAGCTGCACCCCCAGAGCCCAACCCCTCCACCCTGTTGTTCCCAAGAGAGGGATGGAGTCAGGGAATGGGGACCATGCCCTTGGCACGGGTGGTACCATGCAGGGGACATCATGGCCCAGCTCAGAGCTGGTGATGGGGACGAAGCTGCCCCACGTCCTGGGAGGGCAGGAGCAGATGGATGGCAGCTGGGATGTCTGCCCCCAGCCATGCCCACTGGGGTGGGGGCAGTGGTGGGGGTGATGAGTTGGCCTGGGCTCAGCATGGGGAGGGAGCTGGCAGCTTGGCTGGGCCCTGTGCTGGTGGAGCTGGGGTGGGAAGGGCTCGGCTGCCATCTGCTCCTTCTCGGCAGAGCTGGGGCCAGACATCAGCATGTGGCCACCAGACACACAAGGGGACAGCTTCTGTGCCATGCTGCCCAGCCAGGAGGTGGCAGGGACCAGCTCAGCGGGTTTGGGGGTGCCTAGAGCAGGTGAAGTATGGAAGCCATGCACCGGAGCCATGCACCGGAGCCGTGCACCGGAGCCGTGCACTGGAGCCATGCACTGGAGCCATGCACTGGAGCCGTGCTGCTATGTGGTGCTGGGCATGGCACTGGACCCCATGGCACTGCTCCTGGCTTCAGTCTGCAGCAGTGTGACAGCAGGAGCAGGGCAGGGAATGTGCCCCTGGACTGGGCATTGCTGAGGCCACACTGCAAATCCTGGGGTCAGTTTTGGGCTCCTCACTGCAAGAAGGACATTGAGGGGCTGGAGAAACTCCAGGGAAGGCAATGAAGCTGGGGACGGGTCTGGAGAGCAAGGTTGGAGAGGAGCAGCTGAGGGAGCTCGGGGTGTGCAGCCTGGAGAAGAGGAGGCTGAGGGAGACCTCATTGCCCTCTGCAGCTCCCTGAGTGGAGGCTGCAGCCAGCTGGGGGTTGGGCTCTGGTGCCAAGGAACAAGGGACAGGAGGAGAGCAAATTGCCTCAAGCTGCCCCAGGGGAGGTTCAGGTTGGCCGTGACCAACAACTTCTTCCCCTGGATATTTGTCAAGCCCTGAACCAGCCTGCCCAGGGAGGTGGTGGAGTCCCCATCCCTGGAGGTGTGCTGAGGGCCATGTGCTGCTGGTGCCCTGGCGCTGTTGGTTGACTCAAGGCTCTTAAAGGTCTCTTTCAACCCAAACCGTCCTGGGGCTGGGATTCGCTGCTGGTTTGGGCTTGTCCTCGCCCAGCAGAGGTTCCACACCGGCCCCGGCCCTGCCTGCAGCCCCTGAGCACGGTTCCGATTCCCACCCAGAGGGGACAGGGTTCTGTGGACCTTCAGCGGCCGAGGCAGCTCCTGACTGCCTGCAAGACCTCAGCCCCGGGCAGAGCTCGCCCGCGTTTGGCACCGCCCGCAACGGCCACGGCCTTGCCACACTGCTGGTGTCGAAAGCAAAGGTGGAAAGGGCAGAGCTGAGCCCTCCCTAGCCCCCACCAAGAGAGAGGAAGGATAATTTTAGACCAGGACGGGGGAAACCTGCCCGAACCCTCTCAGCCTCCCCACAGCCTCCTCCGCCCGCTCGGCGCCGTGCAGGGTCTGGGCTGCTCTCCCCCCGCCCCCGGGCTGCAGCCGGGGCCACAGAGCTCTGCAGAGCTCTGCCCAGTCCAAACTGGGCAAACTGGTGTGGCCAGCACCCGGCGGAGGAGACAGGGCTGGGGACAGAAAAGTCTCCTTGCAGGAGAGGTCTGACCTCCTCCTCCCCTCCGCGACACCTTCGCTGCCGAGCGCGGTGCTGGCCGGAAAACCGCGGAGCGAGCAGGACCCGTCCTGGGCTGGGACAGCAGCAGCCCCGAGAGCGGGGAGCAGGGGGACGCTTCGAGGGCTTCCTTCCACCCCGCCTGGGCCCCTCCTGCTGTGGAGCAGCCGGGGGACACGCTCCCCTCGGAGGGAGGTGACTGATTGGCTTGGGAGGTCATGGTGGGCGAAAAAAGCCGCTCACGGATGTGGCTTCAGCCCCTGCAGCGCTGTCTGAGCTCCTGCAGGGGTGGTTGAGCTCCTGCGGGGGTGCCGCAGCCTGCGCTGGGCTGTTGCAGGTATCGGAGGGATGGCGCAGCCCATGCAGAGGGTTTCAGCCCGTGGCAGGAGGGTTTGAGCCCTCGGAGAGGTGCTGCAGCCCATGGCAGGAGTGCCAGAGTGTGCTTGTCCTCTCCCTGTTCTCTTCCCCAAGGTGACATGGAGCAGCTGAAGTGACCCAAGGAGCCATTGCAGTGAGTGGGGTCACCATGGGTGGGAGCGTGGGCAATTCTTGGGGTCCCCTGGGCAGCACAGCCTGGTCCCAGTGGGTGACAGAGCTACCAGGACCTTGATGTCCCCATGTCACAGCCCAGGCACCCGGCTGGCTGTGCCAGGGGATGGCAGGGCCACGCTCACCCTGGGGCTGGGACGGGTGGGCAGAGGGACCCCAGGACCTGTATCTGGGACTGCCTGGGCAGAGGTGGGGCTCAGGCTGCCTCTGTCCCGCAGGCTGTGCCCAGAATGGGCTGTGTGCACTGCAAGGAGAAGGTCTCCAGCAAAGGGCAGGGGGAGGGTGAGGTGGGTGCCCCCCAGCCCCTCGCTTCCCAGCACGACCCCGGCCCCATGCAGCCAGGCACCATCTTCACCTGCATCCCTGACTTCAACAACTTCCACGGCCCCGCGGCGCTGCCCTCGGCCCCGGCCCTGGCGGGCCTGGGGGGGTTCACCACCAACACCCTGCAGATGCGGAGCGGAGGCATCACAGGTCAGGGGGGTTTGGGTGCTGGGGGGGTCCTGGGGCGTGTGGGGAGCCCAAGGGCTCAGTGTGGTTCCCTCTGCGTGCCGCAGGCGGGGGGGGGACACTTTTCATCGCCCTGTACGACTACGAGGCCAGGACAGAAGATGATTTGACCTTCCAGAAAGGGGAGAAATTCCACATCATCAACAGCTCGTGAGCCCCCCCTCAGATCCACCCCAGGGAGGTGCCTCTGTACCCCCCACAACACCCAGGCTGAGCACCCAAGCTTTGCCTCAGCTCCGTGCTGGGTGCTTGCCAGGGACACTGTGCCGTGAGCTTGGGTGCCCACCACGGTGGGGGGCAGCAGAGTCTGGGGCTGTACGTGGGGAGGGCAGGCACAGGGCAGCCAGGTCTGTCTGTCTGTCCGTTCTGCTCACCCTCTGTCCCTCTTTCCCCAGGGAGGGTGACTGGTGGGAGGCCAGGTCGCTGAGCTCGGGTGCCACAGGCTACATCCCCAGCAACTACGTGGCCCCCGTGGACTCTATCCAGGCAGAAGAGTGAGTGGGGGGCTGGAGGGGTGGAGAGGGACCCCGGCCCTGAGCCGCTCTGCGCTGGCCCCCGCCGTGAGCCCCGGCACATGGTGCGGGTGCCCGTGGGCGCCCCCGGGGTGCTGAGCAGCCCCGTGGCAGGTGGTACTTCGGGAGGATCGGGCGCAAGGACGCGGAGCGGCAGCTGCTGTGCCACGGCAACTGCAGAGGCACCTTCCTGATCCGGGAGAGTGAGACCACCAAAGGTGTGCCACGGGCCAGGGGCGCTGGCAGGCTGCTCCCCCCGACCCTTCCTGACCCTTATGCCCACACAGGTGCCTACTCCCTGTCCGTCCGGGACTGGGACGAGGCCAAGGGGGACCACGTGAAGCACTACAAGGTGCGGAAGTTGGACAGTGGCGGCTACTACATCACCACCAGGGCGCAGTTCGACACCGTGCAGCAGCTGGTCCAGCACTACATAGGTGCCGTGGGCTGGGGGGAGAGGGAAGGGGTAGGGAGAGCCCAGGAGACCTTCTGGCTGGGCTGGACGGGAGCAGGAGAGGGTTTTTCTGGTGGTGGCACTGGGGCACCTCCTCAGGGTCCCCTCTCCTCTGTGTCACCAGAGCAGGGAGCTCCTGGCCTCTGTGGAGAAGAAAAAGCCACTGGGTCTGGGTGGGCATCTGAGGCTCCCCAGGCACAGCCTGGGGGGCACTGTGGGGGTTGGCCCAGCTGGGGGGGTGGTGCGGGGCCGTCCCTGGTGGAGGTGGAGGGGGCACAGCCCATTCATGTGTGGGGCGTCGGGGGGTGACAGGACCATGCTGAAGCCTTGGTGGNTGATGCCTGTCCCTGCCCCGTGCCGCAGAGCGAGCAGCAGGACTGTGCTGCCGCCTGGCTGTGCCGTGCCACAGAGGGACCCCCAGGCTGGCAGACCTCTCGGTCAAAACCAAGGACGTGTGGGAGATCCCCCGAGAGTCCCTGCAGCTCCTCAAGAAGCTGGGCAATGGGCAGTTCGGGGAAGTGTGGATGGGTAGGGCCCGGTGGGCAAGCCAGGGCCAGTGGTGGAGGGGACACAGAGGGCACCCCCGGGCCTGGCAGCCGTCACGGAGGAGCTGAGTGGCACCAATTCACTGGCGTGGAGAAAGAGTCATGGAGTTGTGTTGGCTGGAAAAGACCTTTTGCATCACCCAGACCAGGCACCCACCCAACACCCCTCTGGCCACCAAGCCCTGTCCCAAGGGCCATGGGCACAGGTTGCTTGAACACCTCCAGGGATGGGCACTCCAACCCCTCCTTGGGCAGCCTGGTCCAGTGCCTGACTGCCCATTCAGTGAAGACTTTGGCCCTGCCAACTTGGTGATGTCCCAGGTCCTGCTCTGGGGTCACAGCAGGCAGCCCAAGGTGCCCCAAGGTGCCAGGCAAAGAGCCCAGCCCACCTGTTCCAGATGGGAGACAAAGCCAGGCTGGGGGGGTCCCTCCTCATCCTCCTCTTCCTCCAGCACCCTGTGCTCCCCCCGCTTGGCATCTGCATGCTGCATGCAGCCCATCACACCCCCTGCTCCCTGCCTGCCCCCTGCAGAGTACACCGATGGGTTGTGCTCTCTGCTCACCCACCCCTGCCCTGCCACGAAGCCCCAGCCCCTGGGCCTGGCCAAGGATGCCTGGGAGGTAGCTCGGGACTCTGTCAGCCTGGACAGGAAGCTCGGCACGGGATGTTTTGGAGACGTGTGGATGGGTAAGGCTGGTCCAGCCTCTGGGACACACAGGGCAGGAGCAGAGACTCAGAGTGACTGAACCGTTTGGGTCGGAACAGACCTCTGAGGCCACTGAGTCCAACCTCCAACCCAGCACCTCCGTGGCCACTGCAACACATGCCCAGGTGCCATGGCCAGGCAATCCTCCAGCACCTCCCTGGGCAGCCTGTGCCAATCCCTGACTGCTTTGGCAGCAAAGAAATTGGTCCTCATCTGCAGCCTGACCCTTCCCAGCACAATTCCAGGCCATTCCCTCTCCTGTCACCTGAGACTGGGAGCAGAGCCCAACCCCTACCTGGCTGCAGCCTCCTCTCAGGGAGCTGCAGAGAGCAATGAGGTTTCCCTCAGGCTCCTCTTCTCCAGGCTCGATCCCCCCAGTTCCTCCTCCCCAGCCCTGCTCTTCAGAACCTTCCCCAGCTCTGTTGCCCTTCTGTAGTCAGGTCCTACCCTGGCAGGTGGTGCCATAGGCTGCCAGGGGCACCCAGTGCTGTGGGGGAGATGACAACTTGGCACAGTCTGCCCTGTGGAGGGATGGGGAATGGAGGAAGGGAGGAAAGTTGGCATCAGGAGATGAGCTCCTGAGGGCCTTGTCCCCATGCTCTGGGGTGAGGACTCCTTGTCCTGGGTGGGCCTTGGGGTTTCGTGGTCTTGCCTTGCCCTGCCCTACCCTGATTCCTTGCTCTTCCACCCATCCACCCACCTGTCCACTCACCCACCCAAGCATGTGCCCTCTCGCCCCTGTCGCTGCCCTGCCAGGGCTGGCTGTGCTGTGGAGCTCTTGGTGAGCCTCTGTGCCCACCCCAGGGACGTGGAATGGCACCACAAAGGTGGCAGTGAAGACTCTGAAGCCTGGCACGATGTCCCCTGAGGCCTTCCTGGAGGAGGCTCAGATCATGAAGCGGCTGCGGCACGACAAACTGGTGCAGCTCTACGCTGTGGTGTCAGAGGAGCCAATCTACATTGTCACCGAGTTCATGAGCCAGGGTCAGCAGGTGGCACTGCCCGGGGCACCCCAGGTCACCCTTGGGTGGGCAGGGAGTGGGGCCCAGGGATGGAACCTTGCAGAGGAGGGCAGGCTCGGGTGGGCACAGCTGGCTTGGGTG
>VWZI01021462.1:420-33908 GCA_013396835.1 Psilopogon haemacephalus
CTGGAGAGCAGCTCTGAGGAAAAGGACCTGGGGGTCTGGGTGGATGAGAAGCTCAACATGAGCCAACAGTGTGCACACGTGGCTCAGACAGCCAACCGTGTCCTGAGCTGCATTAAGAGAAGTATTACCAGCAAGGCAAGGGAGGTTATTCTCCCCCTTTGCTGTCATCAGACCCCACCTGGAGGACTATGTGCAGTTCTGGAGCCCCCAGCACAAGAAGGACATGGAACTGTTGGAGAGAGTCCAGAGGAGGGCCACAAAGATGATCAGAGGGCTGGAGCACCTCTGCTATGAGGACAGGCTGAGAGAGTTGGGGCTTTTCAGCCTGGAGAAGATAAGGCTTCGAGAAGACCTTATGGCAGCCTACCAGTATCTGAGGGAGCCTACAGAAGGGCTGGGGAGGGACTGTTCACAAAGTCTTGTAATGACAGAACAAGGGGGAATGGGTTTAAATTGGCAGAGGGGAGATTTGAACCGGATGTTAGGAAGAAGTTTTTCATAGTGCGGGTGGTGAGGCACTGGAACAGGTTGCCCAGGGAAGTTGTCTGTTCCCTCCATGGATGTGTTCAAGGCCAGGCTGGATGAGGTCTTGAGCGACCTGATTTAGTGGGAGGTGTCCCTGCCTGTGGCGGGGCGTTGGAACTGGATGATCTTTGAGGTCTCTTCCAACCTAGATGATTCTACGATTCTATGATTCTATGGTTCTATGATTCTATGATTTAGAGCTGCTCTGTTTCTATCTGGTCACAACAGTTGCCAGGATCTCATGAAATAGAGCTGTGCTCTTTTTTGAGGGAGCACAAGGATTCCTGCCACTAGTGTTTGCCACTATGGGGGCTGCTGAACCAGCTCAAGAGACTTGTGGGTGTGTGAGCTAGAATCCCCCCCACACACAAAGCTGAACAGAGAGAGAACTGATTTCTGTAATATTCTGTCCCCTGGGTGGATTCCCAAACTGAGATTGCCATGAGCATGGCTGGAACACTTTCGTTCTTGACAATCTGCTGCTGAGATTGCCACCCCTCCTGTGGCGCAGCCACTGCCTTCCCTTGGGCTTGGCTTGGGAAGTGAATAAAACAGGTGTGTCTTCTAACATTTTGTGCTGCACCCACAATCTACTCACTACTAGGGCAATGTAAGAAGCAGAAGAGGCTTTGACTGTGTAACACTGCTCAGCAATAATAAGAACACCCTAATATTTTCAATGAATTTTTCATCACAAATCTAAAATATCATCTCATATAAGCTAGTACGGAAAACTTAGAAGAGCAGTGCAGAGGGCTATGTGCTGAGTTCTGCACTTCCATCACAACAGGCCTGAGGAAGAGAAAGCTTCATCTCAGAGAAGGGTATATTTTGACAGATGACTGAATATAAGCCAGCAGTCTGCTCAGCAGACCAAAAAGACCAACAGTATTCTGAGTTGTATCAGAAACAATGTGGCCACTAGGACTAGAGAAACTATTGTTCCCGCGTACTCAGTGCTGCATTGCAAATACTGTGTCAAGGTTTCGGCCCCTCACTACAAGAACTACACTGAGATGCTGGAGTGTGTCCAAAGAAGGTCAATGAAGTTTCTAAGTTAAATAATTTTGCTTTTCTCAGTTTATTCTGGGGATTACACATTTTTTGCATTTGTTTCATATTTTACTATTTCAAAGGCACGCGTGGTAAACATATTCTTGAGTTCACATAGCTATTAAGCATGTACAAACATAAAATATCACACTGGTCTCTTTTTTTGTTTGGTCCTATTTTGTATTCAATTTATAGTTACTGTGAAATACTTATTATCCTATTAGGCAGTGAAGTTATAAATGAAATTTGTTTTTGCCTGTAGGCCATGTACTTTTTTTTTTTTTTAATAATATTAATTGGTGACATAACCTTGAACTCATACCCTCTTGAGGCACATCTTTCCTCAGAGCACATGTAATTTTAAATTGCCAGAATGAAGTCTGAACTCCTGAAAGCAAAAACAGAACTAATTCTCAGCTGAGAGGATGAACTGAAATGTCATCAGTGGCTCTAACCCTACTCTAGAGCTACAGAACCCTTAGATAAAAAAATAAGATAAGAAAATAACATTAAGTATTTAATATCCATGGTGCAGATAGCAGATGCTGGTGTGTATTGAAGCACAGAGGTAATAGATGGGGTCAGATTTAATTTTGTTGTTTTGCATTATTTTTTAACTTGAAGTTGTTTTAAAACAGAAATGAAATGTTCCCATTAGCTAATGAGGATAGTTTTTTTCTAGAGATGTGTAATGGTTTGGGTTTTTGTTGGGGTTTTTTTCAGACTAAATATAAGTGGGTAAAAAGATGACAAGCTTTTGGATGTGCAAGCCCCTCTTTAGGTTTAAAATAGAAACAGCAGCCTTCAAGCTAAATACTGGGTAAGAGAAATTGCACTGGATTTAACTTCATTATGTTAATGTTTTAGACAAACTGAAGAAAAGGCATATAACACTAGTGGAGCTGACAGAGATGTGGGTGAGATTTGAAGTTCCTACATGAAAGAGAAAGTCAGTTAATTATTACTTTTGGTTTAGTGAAGAGGAGGAGAAAGGCTGGGAAAAATCAGTACGCTTTCAAATTGGTATCTCTATCGAGTTAAATTTTCAGTACCAAGCAGAACTCTAACTTAATTCACAGGTTTGAGTATACTGCATACATCACTTTTGAATCTAGATTTGAAGGGCAGAAGGTGAGGCCTCCCAGATGTAATTGTTTGAAATTCTTTACAATTTGATTTCCTCAGTTTTGACAGCAGAAATTTCATTAAAGCACTTGGCATGTGGAATTAAGTGTGAAATAAGGACACGTTTGTGTAGGATCTGTGGATTTTATGCTCCTTCTGTTGTGGGTGAGTTGAAGGAGTCTGCATTTGAAAAGTATGTGAGAGAATTCCTCAAGAAAGCATTGGAAACAAAAACCTTTAGGAGGATAAATTTTCCTTAGGTGATACTGGGATGTGCAAGTTACTCATAATACTCCGGGAATTTATATTTCTTGGTTTAATTCTAGGATTTCAGAATATGGGTTAAATGAGTACAACAACCTGTGGCTAAGTTCATTATGGTCTGAATATACTGCAAATTTTGAATGAAATCCAAAGTTCAGACTAGCATTTAAGGTCTGTGTTAAACACAACTGAAGGTTTATGACCCTCAAAATATATATCATTATCATGCATCCCACTGTCATTTTGCCAGTCTTTTGACTTACATCACATCACATATAGATTAATTCAGAAGCTGCTATGATCTCTTACTCTGAAAAATTGATGGATAAGGACTTTTGTTCCATTGCATTACTTTCTACCACCTTCATCTTCCAAACAGGCAAGTTAATGTGTTTAGGTTTTGTGTGTTATCCTTTTCTGACTTCAGGGCTCAATGGAATCTCACAAGTATATTTTTCCCACCAGCAGCAACCTACCAGAAGCTCTCAGCAGCTGTTTAGGCTACTTCATTATTGTTGTGGTAACTAAGCTGATGGTTAGGTTATTTTCACAAGATATCATGAAGATCAGTATTATATGTATTTATCTCTGTGCTTTCTGTTTTTTATTGTCACACATTATAACAGCAGGTATGGTGCGAGATTTTATTTTAAAAATTAATATAGTTTATTAATTTTGATATTCAGCACTCTTGCCACAGGTTGTCATTCTTAATAATAGGTTCTTTGCAACAGTCATGAAAACATTACACAAAGGAAAACAGAATATAGAACGCTTAAGAAATAATAAGCAAAATACAACAAACATTAAATTATTAGAACTGGAAAGAGGTTCCTGAAGCCAATTATACTGCTTTCCCACTAAAGGGACTCAAGAAGCTCCTTTCTGCTTAACGCAGAAGACACTTTTAATTTTAGTTACAAAGAGACTTTTGAGTATTTACTCACAAAAATTATGTCTCCAGGTTTCCAGGGCTAACTAGAGTTTCCAGACAGTACCTAAATACTTGAAGAGAGTTCTGTCAGCATCTTTTCAGCTGTTTAGTCATCTAAATCTTCCCAGGCTCTAAGTTGAGGCAGACAATCTCTGATTTGATCCTGGTTCCTCTTGGTCAACTCCAGACTTGGCATGGAGTTTTGTAGAGGTGCAGGCAGGATGTCTTGTGTTGGTACACAGACTCATAATAAATGGAAACTGTGAACTGACAGAATTCCCTGCAAGTGTTTATGTATTGTCTTAAATTGTTACTAGCCCTGCAAGTTGGGAAAGATTAATATTTTGTGAGTAAATGCCTAAAGCCTCCTGAAATTTACCTAGCCTTCTGCTGTAAGCAGAAAGGAACTTCCCTGAGTCTATCTAGTCAGCAAGCAGGATAATTAACTGCAAGTGGTACAACTGACCTCAAGAACCTTCTCTTCCAGTTCAATTAATGTTTATATAGTTTTGCTAGTTATTATTTCTAGATCTAGATATCCTTTACGTAATGTGTTCAATGACCATTGCAAACAAACCAGTTATTATTAAAATTAGTGGTTGGAGGTGGTGAGAGTTTTGAATATCAAAATTAATAAAGGATATTAATTTTGAAAAATACCATCTCACATCAATTAATTGCCCCTCCATTACAGACCTCAAAGATCATCTAGTTCCAATCCCCTGCCATAGGCAGAGACACTTCCCATTGGAACAGGTCACTCAAGGCCTCACCCAAGCTAGCTTTGAACATGTCCAGGGACGGAGCAGCCACAATCTCCTTGGGCAACCACTTCCAGTGTTTCAGCACCCTCACCATAAAGAACTTCTTAACATCTAGTTTAAATCTCCCCTCTTCCAATTTAAAATCATTACTCCTTGTCCTGTCATTACAAGACCTTGTAAACAGTCCCTTCCCAGCCTTCCTGTAGACACCCTTCAGATACTGGAAGGCTACTATAAGGTCTTCTCAAAGTCTTCTCTTCTCCAGGCTGAATAGCCCCAACTCTCTCAGCTTGTCCTCATAGCAGAGGTGCTCCAGCCCTCTGATCATCTTTGTGGCCCTCCTCTGTACTCGCTGCAACAGTTCCATGTCCTTCTTGTGCTGGGGGCTCCAGAACTGTATACAGTACTCCAGGTGGGGTCTGACAAGAGCCGAGTAAAAGGGGAGAATCCCCTCCCTTGCTCTGCTTACAAAGCTTTTTTTGATGCAGCCCAGGACATAGTTGGATGTCTGGGCTTCCCCCAGCAACAGGAGAGGGCAAGCCAGGACATGTTTAGGCCTATTTTAGCCTTGCACAACACACATCTTACACAGAGGTTTAATAAAAAAAANTGATACATTTTAGTCCTGGTCATAGATACCAAAATATATTTTGATTCTTATGGTTAAACATTTTGGGAGACAATTGGAATTATGATATTAACGGAAAGTGTTGACACATACATCTTAGAAGGATTTCTCCTATTTCATTAAATATTGGTGCCCCTGGAGGTATCCTTGATGACTTAAAGTGAAAGTTAGAAATATATATAATGGCAAAATTGTAGAATATGAGGAACAATATTAAAATAATCATACCATTGCATTTGCAAATTAATCACAATCCCAAAACCTTGAACACAATTATGAATCTTCTTTTGTAGCATGTTCTGTGCAAAAGGTAAGACCACTAAAATAAACTCACATACAAAATAAATAGCTGATTGCTTAATGACACTTTAATTTGTGAATATTTTATTACTCAAGAGTAATGTGTGATGTGCATAAGTACAAATAAAGCTTTCACATGCCAGTCATCAGTATGTTGTTTGAAAACATTGTGAGAACACGATCTCACAGAGTTGAGATTTCAGTCAAGATACTTTATATTATTGCTGGTTTGATACACACAAAATGTAACTGATCTATCAAAATGAAATAGTGAATTTTGAGAAGCAGTGGGGAAAAAGTTTTAATTTCATAAAATAGCAAGTATCATTTACAGCCCACTTGAAATTACTGTGTAGTATAATGATCAGAAAATCGTGATAAACCAATATATACTTCATTAATCAATATTAATCTTGAAATTATTCTGAGATTTGAAATAAAACCTTTATTAGCTTCCTCTGAACAAAGCCAAATAAAAATAACTATGTTAGTGTTTCAGTCATAGATGCTTGTCGGTATCATAGGAAAAAAATCTGCAAAATGCTTCCAGCTTTCTGTAATTCCCATCTACTCTGTAAATAAGCACCATACATTTTTGCTTATATTGAAAAAGTAACTATTAGTCCTCTTATATAAAACTTCTCAACACTGTTGATTTTGTGCTGTGCAGATGAAAAATAAGAGCATTCACCTATTTCAAAAGCACCAGGCCTAACCATGAACACTGATGTTGCTTTTTGTTCTTTGCAGTTTCTGAAAGGATGACATTCATCTTAGAAATATGATGAGTAGTTCTAAATAATTCAGGTAGCTTCACATTTGAAAGCATGTCAGGTAACCAGCAAAGTTTACAGACCTCCACTAACAGGAAGTGGTGAATAGATGCTCATGCAAGATATGAAGCAGAAACTGTCATCGTGATACCAGTATTCAGTTAGACCATTTGATCTAATAAATTAAGTATCCATGTGCAGGCACACAAAGCAATGCATTCACCTCTTGATTCTGGAAGCAGGTTTGATATCTGGAATATTCTAAGAACAAGATATTTAATTTATCTTTTATTTAGATGACAGATTGATATAATCAATCACCAGGCTGCCTAGAAGGAACTCATAAAACCCTCCAAACACCCAACTTGTATAGCTTATCCTCTTATTCTCTTTTGTGATCACCATTTTTGTTGCTTTTGTACCTCACATTCTCCTTTCAAGTTGCCTCAGAATAAACAACTGTTGTAGAGGGCAGGGGAATTGATGTGGCTGAGTCAGGAATTATAAAACTATAATTATTTTATTCCCTGAAACCCCCACCTTCAACTATATACAGAATTAATTTTTAATTTATTAACAGGTTTCGATTTGATTGGGAAAAATCTTCAAAAGGTGCTATAGACAAACTCAGAAATGTAGGAAGCCAGAAAATTGAAAAGGCTAAGCTATAAACAGCTTCTTACCCTGTAATCAATTTGACTAAGGAAAGAATTAAGGGGAACAACGGCTTACTCACAATGTTGAGACGAATGATGCTTGTTGTCAAAATCCTTGCTGTTTTCTCTCTGTGGCTTGATTGGTTCTGGCTATAAAGTGATATCAAGAGGCAAAGTCCAATATTTCAAAGATATGATTACCACGAGACAGAGCTCTGTGGGAATTGCAGAGTCTCCAACAGCAACAGCTTTGGTGCCTTCAGTCAGGATAACAGACAGGATAGCAACAGGAAACTGGCTGTTAGAAAGGTTCCAGATGAGCCAGGTCCGGGTGCCACTAGTGGTTCTCTCAAAGGGGACCAGGATTTGCCAAGCCTGCAAAGCCGCAGGGTAGTGCAGAGTCGGGGACTGTCCAAAAGGCAGGGATAGTACAAAACCCAAGAGCCTTGCAAAAGATAGGAGCTGTTCAAAACTGACAGTCCCAAAATAAAGCACTTCTCCAGAAAGCAGAGCTCTGTAAACATGGGGAGCTTTTCCAGGTCGGCATCTTTCCCGGCAGGAACCCTTTCAGATGGGAACCTCTCAGGCGGGAACACTCACATCTTTTCCTTTGTCCTTTTATGCCTTTTTGGACAAGATGTTAATTTGTCAATTCATACTGGGTGTGAAAACTCAGCCAATAAACAGCACAAATCCCTGCATGAGTTGGCAGCATGAGCCTGAAAATGTGCTGAAAGGGCCCTCTGTTGCCCACCTCTGCAAGGCCACAGGCTAGGGGTGGGAAAGCAGTTTCTCACCTTCTTCTCCTCCCATCCAAAACTCGTGGTGGCAGGGAGAGAGAAGGAAGGAATCTGGGGTGGCCAGGACAACAACTTGTCTCTAATTGAATTTTCCACATTGGTCTCAAATTTACTGCATCTGAACCCAGTCATGGTAGTTCTAGCATCATGACCTGGATCATGGGACATCATGATTCCCATGATGTCACAGATGGAGTTACTAAGACACTCCTGGACTCGTAGGACTTTGCTCCCCCAAAGTTCCCAGTGCTCCCCTGCTGTGACATTTTACTGTTTTTCATATGCTCATCACTGTGCAATTCCTCAGCTCCTTATGCTGTTATTTGTTGTGTACAGTGATTTCTCATGCCATGTCCAACAGCTCCAACAAACTCAAAATGCATTGCAGGAGATACAGAGTGTTTACAGTAAATGGAGGAAAAGTGATTAGTGATTTAATAAAACTCATTCATCTCTCTCGGTTGTAACAGTGGAAGCTGTTTGTGCTTAGGCGATCTTTAAAATTACTGTCATATTTTGAGATGGTCAAAATAAAAAAAAAATACACATCTGTAACTGGTCACAGCCTTATTGTTATGACATTTCATGTGATTTACACTGTGGAAGTAATTCGTTTCCCACAGCTCTACCCATCTATATAAGTACTCAACTTTTTCTCTAATGTGTAACTGAGATAGCTATCAGTCTGTTGTCTCTGCTTTACCATGACAGAGTAGCAAGTTGTTTTTTCAGAGTTTTTAAAAACTCTTATTACTTAATATTTCCATTTGATGTGACCTTCTTTCTATAATCTTGCACATAGATAAGTAACGATGTTTTTATTGTTATTTATATACCTGCCCTGAAAGCTATGTGATATCATAGCTTGGTTGGTCATAAGAAAAAAAGCACCATCATCTATAGAAAAAAGATAAATACAACATATGCCTAATACAACCATTCTGCTGAGCTTTCTACAGGACTTTGCCTGAAGAAGAATATGTATAGTCAGGAAACATTGGTGATTGTTGTTAGGAAAAGATATTTTACTGTTAATGTGGCAGCAAAATAGCGAATGCAAATAGTTTTGAAGTGTAACTGTTTTACTTTTATGTCCAGATGTGGCGGTTTAGCAGTTACCTGCCCCCACCCCACCCACCTTTTAATATAGCCCAGACTCAGACTCAGAAACAGCTGTTAGTTAATAAATGAAGCATTATATTTACAGCAATGCTCAATATACAAGGAGATATTTACAATGTATAACAGATATTTAACAGATATATACAGTGAAAAGGTAATACAGAAACACCATGCCCCTCCTAGAGATCAAAATCCCTAAGTGGGGTTTTTAAACCACCTCTACCTCCTTTTCCCCCTTCCCCAATCTTATCTCACCATTTGTTGATGTCACAGATAGGTGGAGGTAGATTGGCCAAGGGGATTAGCAGTAGGAAAGAAGTTAGTAGAATTATTAAGAATCAGCGACAAAAGGCAGGAAAACAGAGCCATGCAAGGAGAGCAGCCATAGCCCGGAGTTGCCTGAAGCAGTCTGACTTATCTCTATTTGGGTTACAACTCTTAAAAGAATTTTTTTTCTTTCTCAGAAAAGCTGTGAGTGAAGTGACATAATGTATTTTCATTTCTCAGCCTATAGTCTATTTTTCTCACTCAAATTCTCCAATTAGTTCAAACCAGCACAGGACAGAAGTATTGATATGTCCTATGAATTGCTCAGAACTTTTCCAAAGGATTTTTTTTTTAGTATATGGGGGAATTACATAATGAGAAGGGTTCTTCAGGTTTCAAAGTCAAATAGTGGCAACATTTTCTGGAAATAAATTATACTATAATTAAACATGCAAAGAAACGTATTTACTGTGTGAAGAATTTATGAAATAAAAAGCAAACTGGCAATAGTTGGCACAGCACATATTCAACATTCTCACAAACAAAGCCAGAGACTATATTATATAAATTATATATCATCAGTTTGTATACATTTCTATATATTTGCATACTTGTATTTTAATATTTTACTATATATATTACATAAATTCATATATTACACACATTACACATAATACAGTTGGAGGACTGAAAGAAAAACTATTGACATCCATTTATTTGCTAGACATATAGATTAACATCCTGTAAATCTCAGACTATGAAATTGCCCAAATAATTTTATGAGTACTCATCACTGTCTAAATGGAACTTCCGAAATCAGCTTTCCCATAAATACAATTTTCCAACACTAAATGCCTTCTTTTTTTTTTTTTAAACTTAGAGCAGGTTAAATAAAAGTTAATAGAATTTTTCTGAACAAAGTTATTAATCACAATGAATAAAAGTAATTGAATCTGGTACTTAGACTCAAAAATCCTGAATTTCTGTAATATAAGTATTACAAATCTGCAATACAGAAAATCACTGCTAAACCAGGCTGTAGAAACATAGAAGTTTGTATGGTACATGGAGTCTGCTGTTAGTTTGATTTGTCATCTCCAATCACAAGAAAGTGAAGACGCTTGAGAAATACCCAGTTCTAAAAATGGACAAATGTATATATGTTGTTTTATAGTTCTGTATTAACTATTGCCAAAACAGAGTGAACTTACATCTAGTTTACTGTTTATCAAACCTGTAATTTTTCACTTTTTAAAAAACATTAGCTACTTTAACAATTTAAGAAAGTGTGTTGGTTTGAGCTAATTGAAGAATTTGAGTGAGAAATTAGACTATTGGCTGAGAGTTAAACGCACAGTGTCACTTCACCAAGTTTCACTGAGAAAGAAAAAAAAATTGTTTTAAGAAGTGTTCTCAAAACATCCAGATTAGCCAGTCTGCCTGGGTCTGTGCTGGCTCTGGCCACTTTCTCCTTTGTCTCTCTGCCTTTGAACTAATTCAGAGTAAAATCACTAAAACCATTAATTCCTTCCTGCCACTAATCTTTCTGATTGATCTTCAGCTTATCTGCAGCATCAAGAGGTGGTGAGATAAAGCTGGGAAAGGGGGGAAAGGTGGAAGGGGGAGTTTGGTTACCCTCTCTTGGGGATTTTGGTCTCAGGGAGGGGTGTGGTGGGTGTATTACCTTTTCTACTGTATATTTCTGTAAATATCTGTTATATCTTGTAAATATTTGCTTGTATATGTGCATTGCTGTAAATATAAAGCTTCATTTATTAATTTCCAGTGTTTTTTCTGAGTTTTAGCTGGGGTTTATAAAGGTGGGGGAGCAGGTAACTGCTTAACCCACTACAGAAAGAAAGTGGGAGTGTTACAGGCATACTTGAAAGTAACAATTACAGGAATGGAATGAGAATGAAGTTATGAAGAAGTAAAAGGAGGAAAACAGATCACTTGTGTGATGGAAGGTGTTATCATTAATTAAAGTGAGATGATTTTCTGAAATTAATATTGTTTATTAATTTTGATATCCAAACTTTTCCACACCTGACTGCTAAATTTTAATAATAAACTCATTCGATTGTAACTGTCATGGAACAATTACATAAATGATATCTAGATTTAGTAGTAATTATCAATATATATATAAATGATCAATTCAATTAACTCAAATTAGCTAAAAAACACTGGAAGAGAAGGTATTGTGGTTAATTGCCGCTTGTCCACTAGATGGAACTCAGGGCCACTTTCTGTTTAGGGAAGAATCGAGGTAAACAAAGGAAGCTTTAGGTTTTGTTGCGATTACCAATTTTAAATTACTATTAATAATCGTGGGGGGGTCTGGAATAGTTCCCCCGGGTTCTTTGGATGTTCGATTGGCAAGAATAAATACAGGAAGTCACTTAAAACACAGAATTAAACAGTTTAAACAGTCAGAACTTAGAAAACAGAGAGCCTAATAAAAAAGCAATCTTAACCACGCCTGGAAATACCCACGAAATGCGCGCTTAGGTACAGAGTCTTCCTGAGAAAGAGGAAAGAAGGAGGATTTGTCCCGAATAAAGAGAAAGCTTGTCCCGAATAAAGACGAAAAGAGAGGGTTTTGCCTTGCCGCGGTTGCAATACGCTGCAATGATGCTGCTGCTGCTGCTGGCTGCAAAGCACCTGGCTGATGCTGTACGGGGTGCTGAGGTATGTGTTCCTCACGGCGGTGGAGAGAGAGGAGAACCAAATCTAACGGCCATTGCACCCCCTTAAATACCTCATTAGGGGAGCATGGAACTGACCAATAGGCACTTAGCATCCATTGAATGGCCAATTAATTCAAAAGTCTCTCATGTAGCCTATTCAAGTTGCTCCTGGAAAAACTTGAAATGGTTCCAGTCTGGAATATAGCTTATATTGCTATGAAGCAATAAGGCATTACAGGCACAGATACAGAACATCGAATATTGGAAAAATCAGGGCAGAAACACACTGTGTTACCTGCTTATCAGTTTATATATCAATGCCTGAGACTGATTGCACCTTTTGGACAAAATTAGCATGGCAGAAAGACAAGTAATGACTATATTTGGGTGTCACCACAGGTTTGCTATTCCCATATAGGGAGAGACCATAGACCTAGCACAAGTTTAGCACAGGGCTAGCATGTACACCTTGTTTACCATGGTATGGAGAAAAACAAGTTGTATAAACCAGAGTGCTCCATGGATCCAGATCTTTTGTCCTTTTTCCCATGGTTGCTGTCTTCATAGGCCATAAATCCTGCCCAAATTAGTTCAAACTCCTGCTCTTTTCCTCCTCCAGTAGCAAGGTCCAGGAGTGGCAGGGGAGCAGGCAATGAGGGGTTGAAGGAAGAAAGCCCCGTGGCACATGACCAAGTCAAGGGTCTTGTGCTGTCCCTCAAAGCGTTAGGGTGGACCCCTAGGCACAGGACTTTGAATTCACTGGCCAAAACAATGGATGCTACTGCCTATTGGCCAGTTTCACCCTTCAAAATAGTGTATTTAAGGAAGGGCGATTAGGACCATTTCTCTTTTCCTGCTGCCTTCACTGGGATCGGACATATATTTGCACCTCTTTCATAGTGGCCGCGTGTGCCTACAGCACAGTGGCAAGGCAAACTCTTTCTCCTCCTTTCCTCGGGACTCTGTACCTATCGCGAGGTTAGGATTTCCCCCTGTTATGAGTTCCCTGTTTTCCAAGTTCTGACTGTTTAAACTGTTTAAATATTTTGATTCTGTGTTTATAAATAATCTTTGTGTAATAACCTCTTATTAACCAAACATCCAAAGAATCTCAGGGAATTTTCCCTGAAATATTGAGTATTAATAATAAAAATTAATATTCATTAAATATTTTCAATAATTCATAACCTGTTATTAGTAATCACAACAGTTGCCTCTTCCCCAAAAGAAGAGGGAAGGCAGAAAAACATGTCTGGGCAAGCCACCACACATACAGGCCTATTTTGACCCTTCAGGTCTACCATGACAACTTGTTACAAATTGGTTTTTAATGAAAAAAAAAAAAATCAATCTACATGTGAAATTTGAAATAGAATGAGAGTGCCACAAGAGTTGCTGAAGGAGTTAGTTATACAGCCTCACATCATCTGTCAGATAAAGTCTATGTCACACTAAAATATGAAAACTGCATGGTGTGGCTCAGCAGCAGCAGAGCAGAGACACAGTCTTTCAATCAAAGCACTGAGAAATGGAAAAGGGAACCAAATCCACTAGCACCTGGAAGTTAGTATCTAGAGGGTGGAAACAGATGTCCAAAAATACTGGATGTTTTTATGTTGCCATCAACAAAAGTCGATGACAGTGGAGCTAGGAAACACAGTAACTTCAACAGATGGTCCTGTTACACAAATTAAATTTATTTTTTGCTGTAGAAGCTAAACAATATGTGCATAATTCAAGTATTAGAGTATTATGAGTAATGTAACAAAAATCTTACACACAACACTGGTGACAACTTTTAAATTTTTTTTTTGTGTGTGTGAGTTGTTTTGTTGGTAGAGTTGTGGGTTGTTTTTGCTTTGTTGTTGTCATTGTTGGTTGTTTCGTGGGTTTTTTTTGTTGTTGTTGGTTGGTTGGTTTGTATTGTATGGTTTGGGGGTTTGGGAGGAGTGTAAATTTTATTTTAAAGTATTATCATGTTTGATAGATAAACTACAAGAGGCTGTTTACCCTCATGAATGAATCAATATACAGCTTAAGAGAAGTGCAACAAAGAGTGCACCATTATGAGGTAAAAAAAGCATTCTGCAGCCTCACCTCTCTTCAAGTACAAGTTTGATGAAATAATCAAGTGATTGAAGTGATCAGGAAGCTGATTACCAAAAGCAATTAGAACATTGCTTAATTTGTTTCTCAGCAGCTACTCTCAGCTTTAGATTTCAATTAATATTTTCTTTCCATTCCTCTGCTACTACTGTAGAAAATATTGGCAAAAGATACAGATTTTTTAATTTGCCTTTCAGATGCTTTAACAAAACACTAGATTCTGGACTTACAGCAGACTTCAACAGACCTTTCTTGCACCAGCATTAAAGTTCTTTCTGGATACTGAATGGAGTCTCTTCAAAATTTGTTCTGCAATCAATCTTCAGATATGCCAAGGAACGCTTTGTTCTCTCATTTATCCCAAATGTAGAGAGTAATACAACACCAAAATTTTGGAACAAAAATTATCATTATGCTTCTGGTTTCTTGCCAGTTTGAAATCTAACTGTTCCAAAAACAACAACTTAATGATGTACATTAACCGAAAACTAAGCAAGACACATCGAAATATGACTTCACACATTGTGAACATAAACTGTTTCTAATTTTGCCTGCTACAGAGGAAATGAAGAAACAGTATTAACATGAATTAGGTTGAGGCTGAACATTAGGAAACAAAAATGGATATAACATATATTAGAGAAGTTAGCTTCTAGACACCAATATTAATGGTCTACAGTTACTATTTTGTGTAGTGGAAATAGTATATGATCACATTATGAAAACCAATGCCATTCAGTTCAGGAGTCTGAATTCTACTTGTCAGTTTCTAGAATTGGAGTGAAATGACATCACTAGGTCTCAGCTATCAGGTCAATTCTAAAAATGGTCAAAAAAAGAAAAATATTTTCAAGCAGAAAAGAGTCTTCATTATAAAATATTTGCACAACTCCTTTTTTAACCTCATGAATCACACCTGCTACTTCTTAAGCTCATTGATAAAATCATAACACTTCAAATACTATTTGACCTCAAAAGAAAATAGAAATTAAATTATATATTTGGATAAATTTTCAATGAGATTCGGGAAATATCCTATATATAATCAAACTATCATAAACCACTGCCACTGTTAGATGTCACAAAGTAAGCTTCCTGGCAGCTTTATAATGGGTATTTCTGATTTCACATTGGCGATATTGACATAAACAATACAGTAATTTATATTCAGATGTGGAAGCACCTTTGAAACATTGTATTGTATTTCAAGAGCAGCTCTTCATACTTGAGAGTGGATTCAGTGAAGAGCCAGGAAAATTATATCATACTACATGCATGTTAGAAAAAAAATCTTTCCTTAATTTACCATTGCAAGCTGGAAAAACTTACACGACTGAAAGAGATGCATACCTAGTTCAGGTACCTGACTAGATATGTGTGTAGTTCAGATATTACTGTGTTGAGACGAACTGAATGATTTGGTCATTTGAAATAGAAAAAAATTTTTAGTGAACATGCTACTGTTCAAACTAAGTCAGTCAGTGCTGAGTATCTTTAACACTCCAGAAATTCAATCAAGTAATCAATGCATCTTCTCAGGCAGAGAAATATTGTAAGGAAGCTGAAACTATTTGAATACTCTGTTTGTCTGCTGTATTGTGGACTGAGAAGCACAGGTGTCATAGGTTCAGTTTTAATCTGCTGCTGTTATTCAAAACCATCCTGCCTCATACAAGCTTCAAAATGAAAGTGCTGGCTGGAGCAAAGTATTGTGGGGCTTGAATTTCAGATTGTAAAATGGGAGGCGTCCAGTTCTGGTTGCTGATTTGGGATTCTGGGATTTGTGTGTTGGCTTTCTTTTGCTGAGATGGCGGCCAGACAGGGAGGAATGGAGGAGTAGCTCTCTGGCTTGAGTTTTTAGCTCACTTACTTATGCTTGTTGCTGCTTTCTGCTTTGTTTTTCTGTAAAAAAAGGCTAATGTAATTGTACATTTCAATTATTATTATGATTTTGCTCAGTAAACACCTATGTTGTCTCACTCTTTTTTTTTTTGTCTCAACACAGAGGTTTTTTGTGTGTCATTTTTCCCTCACTTCTGTGTGGAGAGGAGACAGGTTAATCTGTTGATTTTGCTTTAAACCATTATAACAAGGATGTTCCCAACAGTTTTTCATGAAGCTAATATTGGTATGCTTGCAGGTAAAAGAAATTAAACTCAAGTGGTTCAAATCTAATAAGGATCAAAGTATTTTATAGGACTATTAATTATGCATAATTAACTGGAAATTAATGGCTGAAATCATCAGATCAATATCAACAATTGTATTGGAGTTAATACAATTAGCAGGAGTTAATTATTCTCAAATAATCTTTGTGGTTTGTAGTGCTGTAACTGAGTGTTGATAACACACCAGTGTTTTGGCTACTGCTAAGCTGAGCAACCAGGCTGTGCTTTTGCAACATTTCCCCACTCTGAGAGTCTAAGGGGGCATAGCTGAGTCAGCTGACCCAAAGTGGCCAAACAGATGTTAAATGCCATATGCCATCAGCTCAAATATAGGAACAATGTGAAATAAGGTAGTTTGGGGAGATTCATCCATGGTGTCCATGTTTCAAGGGAACCATTGCACATACAGGCCCCGCTTCCAGAGACCAACCATTGTCCTGCTGACGGAAAGTAGAGATCAACACCTTTCTCTCTCTGCTTTCACTTCCATGTGTTCTATTGCTTTGCTTATCATCACTATTAATAAATCGCTTCTATCTTATAACTGGCTTTTGTTGTATTTTTCTCTCTCCCCTGTCCGTCTAGGAAAAGGAGTGAGAGAATGGCCAGGGCCAAACTGCTACAACAGATTAAGAGAGAAACCATGGCTTTGGACACTGAAAATCAAGCAGTTAGAATGTAGGATTAAGGAATTTATGCCACTATGAAACAGAAGTTGTACTATACTGAAAGATAAAACAGAGGCCTTGAATATTTAACTGATATTGAAAGAGAGACAATAAGGAATAAGATACTCTTTGTCTAGTTTGTATGCCTAGCTTGCTCTAAAATTGCAGGTACTTTGTTGAAAAAAAAAAAAAAGAAAAAGAAAAAGTGTTCTTATTCTATAATGAGTTAGTAGAAAAAGAGTAATGCTATAAAGAGCCTTCACAAAAGGATTCTGGCCAGCTCAGTTTAGGCATTCAGTCAAAATAGACAGGATAGTACTTTCAACCTCTAAAGTCATCAGATCTCTCCTCTGAACATTATGTGGAAGCCGCTATGTATGAAACTTTAGGCAAAATCTTGGAAGTCTAATAAGCAGTATAGAGCATACTCAGTATTCTTAACAGTGATATCAAATCCAGTCAAACAACCTTTTGTGTAGGATTATTAGAATAACCTTTTTTATTATTTTGTTTGTGTTTTCTTGTATTTTACTTTCCTTGACAGGGAAGAATTGCTAACAAATAGAAGAATCTAGTTACATAGAAAATAATTTGCTATAAACCCATTATCAATTTGCATGTCTCATCAAAGTAAATGCTTACAGTAGTGCCTTTCAGTCCTGTGAACTAATATACTTTTGGAGACATTCAAATTAACTATAAGGTTAAGGCTATGAATATTTTGCTGCATTATTGCATCCTATTTTCTTTTGTAATAATAGATTTAGTTATACATGCCAGTGTTTAGAGGACAGTGGCATCCATTAGAAAATCTCCTTTTATAGTTTGCTGTCAAGATCCAGTGTCCTGAGCAAAGTTTAAGCAACAAGGGTGTGGTGCTAATTTTTAAAAATTTCCCTTGGATCAAATTAAAGTGAACTGACACCAAATAGCTGATGAGTTTGGTTTATTAGATCTGATCAAAACTCTTGCTCCCTTGCACCTTGAAGATACTTGGTCAGACTGAAGCAGAAGGAAAATGTGAAGAAAAAAAAAATAGAGAGAGAGAATTAAGAAGTCAGAGAAAAAGAATTATCACCACTCCTTGGATCAAGCAATGTTTTTGCAGGAGTAGTCCAAGTTTTTGGTGGTGGGTGTTCATTCCAACATGGTCTTTTGTGGTAGATACAGCACGTGATCCCCCAAAGTTGTGGTCATTTTATCTCATTTTGGCAGAGTGGGGGCAAAAGACCAAAGAGAGAGGTCTGCAGAATTAAGAGTACACAGAGAAGTAAGCAGTCTAGTGCAATGTCAGCCATTGGCTTTCCCATGATGTTCTTGCAGTGATTTCAAAATAAGAAAAGAGAATTCCTGCCTCTGCAGAAATTAGCTGTTTTCATTATTAAGCCATCTGTCAGGCCTATTCAGGAGGTCCAAGGAAAGTCATTAAGAGTCATCAGCCAGACCCTGTTGTATGCATTGTTTTGAGACAACAGACACTAAAGGCTGTCCAACTTGCACATATACTTCTTTCTCTGTAAAGAAACTCCTGCGATGCCTAACAGGACAATAAACAGATACTCTTTCTTAGAATGCAATTTCTGCGTATATTTTTTGCCAACTGCATATGCCCATACCAAAGGAAGGATTATTCAAGCCAGTCCTTCAAATTCCAGCCTATGTACTGTAAAACATAATTTCAGTTCCAAAGGATGGTTTTGGTATTCAGCAACAGAATGTGCTCTATTGTATAGTAATTTCGTTCTACCTAAAAACCTCCTCTAGATAAGAATTTTGTATTTCCACCTTTGGATAAACATTGAATATACTAAATTAAATTAAGACAAAATATGCCTTTGCATAATTTAAGTAGAATTCAAATGCATAAACAGAACAGTCCAAATATTTATTATTAAATACAAGTGTGCAGTATTCACTAGAAAAAAAACACTTTTTTTTTTTCACATAACGCTATTACAAATGCTATGAAACATTACTTGCTAGTTCAGTGGCACCTGGGATTAAAAACATAATAAGTGTAGAATGGACACATATGATGGAGGAAGTCTTCATGTGATATTTTGTCAGCAGCAAGCTTCTTTTGCCTTAAAGTGGTGCTACCTGAGATTACTTTTTTGGCCATCTATCTTGGCCTTTAGCCATCCCTCCAAAAGGCAGACCTACATGATGTCATAACTGTCAAGAGCATAACTCATGGTGTCTGGGCTATCTCAAATTGCATTGGATAGGTATTTGTACAAGACTCATTGGCTTCATGAGGTTAGTTTCATTGTGCTTCAATGTCCTTTGCCACCCATACTGGCAATAGATACTTACTTTTTAGGTGCCAGATAGGCTTTTATCACAACCTGTGAAAGGGAAAAAAACCCCATAAATTTAATATATATATAAATTAAATCAGATGAGCTGGACTCCAGAATGGTCCATTTTGATCCTTAAAATTTTATCTCTGAATAAGGAAATTAGTTCTGCTATATATACAGTTGCCAACGTTGGTGGAATGTAAAATTACATATAAATTGGGATTGTACATAATTATGTACCTTGTGATCCATCTGTTCAGATGTTTTCAGAACATGCATATCACAAGCAGTACTGAAGTTCATTTCAAAGGTTAATTTTGGCGTTGTTAAGCTTATTTGAAAACACACATAGGAGTGTCTTTAAAGGATGCAGTAAGTAAAAATGTGAAGATCTGTTCAAAAACAGAGGGAAAGAGATGGGTCAGGAAAGAATTGGAACCTTTTATCATCAATCCAAAGAATACAATCAAGAGAAAAAAGATGAAAATCTCATTTTCCTATTAAAGATGGGCAAGGATGTGTGTCTAACTGGAAATGAAGGAGAAAAATAAGAAGAACCTTCACCGTGTTACTTATGTTTGGACTGAAATCTTCTAAATAATAAATGTCTAAATTTAAGGTTTCTCACAATATAAACAGAATTTTGAACCTTTTGAACTCTGAAAAGGATATTTTCTGCAGCCTTTTTGGAAAGAAAATATCGGGATAGTCATCTACAGATATAACTTAGTCATGAAAATGCAGGAACCAGTAGATGTCTAATGACTCAAAGATGCTTTATTCAGACTGGATTTGGTTACCAAAATCTTTATGACAGTCAGAATTTCAGATGTATGTCTCATCCATTTTTAGGGCTTCCTATTTCAACATCTAATTCACTATTGTGAATGCTATACCCACTATTTATTACATATCAAAAGAAAACTTTTTTTTTTTTTTCTTTTGTACATGTGGTGCTTTGGTTTAAGATCTCAAGGTGATTTTAGCTCACCTTTCTGTCTTGGTAGCTAGAATAGTGCCTACAGCACTGAATTAAGTAATCTGACATTTAACTATCTACCTACTGTAATGTTCTGCAAGTTAGTTAACATTTTTCATATTAATTAGGGGTGTATCAGTTTCAGCTCATGTTTCTGCAAGTATTTATCAGGAAAGATACCTGTTCAAGGAACTCACCTCTGTGGGTGCAACAGTTTGTGCTCTTTACACATAGTAAGTGACATCTAATTACAATGCACGACAACTAGGTGGAAGACTATCAACTAACACTGAAAAACTTGCATATTCAGCCTGAGGTAAATAGGCTTAAAAGATTCCCATTATAAATGGTAGTTGCAATGTTATAGCAGTCATGCTAATATCTTACAGTTAGATAAATACCAGAAAGTACATTTTGCATTTGGCTAGTAGGAAATGTATTCACTTTTGCCAACCTGGGAAAATGTGGTCATTTTGGTGATTAGACCACTTCTTTGCAATGTGGCAGAGTCAACCTTTCATCTTCAATCAACCAATTATATTTCTATTCCAAGAACCTATTGCAACCTATTTTCAAGTCAAAAATATAATTTCTGGTTAATTTGAGGTTTCTAAATGCATATACCAGCACCCAGCTATATATTTGATTTAACATAGACATAGATATCTAATGCAGTTTGAAAAGTCTTAAGATATCCAATAAATCCACAGAAGTTGGCAAATATGATAATGATCCAGTGGGAGTCTTGTGCACTTCAGGAATGCATGTGTAAACTTGGCAGATACTCTTGGTATCTCAGATGAAGCCATAAATCAATAACAGATAAAAATCTCATCTAAATTCCTGCCTTAGAATAAGCTAAATTACCCTTTTCTTCTCCATCACCTGTGCTCAGTGGTCATCTGCTCATATGAATCCTAAATATATTTGCTTTGTTACAAAAGCTTAAACATCTGCTTGTCTAAAGAATTTATATTTAAACACCTACAACAACATGTGATATTGAACTCATATGTCTTGATAGACATGTAGTCTTCCCTGGTCCATTTTGAACCTTCCTGTGTGTATCCAGACACAGAAAAGGCATTTGGAATATCGCACTGTAGTTAACAAGAACGTTGTGATCCCATTCTGAATACCTAATTTTTTTTCTATTGCTGTGTTGGTTTGACCTAATTGGAGAATTTGAGTGAGAAATTAGACTATTGGCTGAGAGAGGTAAACACAGTGTGTTACTTCATCAGAGTTTTACTGAGAAAGAAAAAAAAATGTTTTTAAGAACTGTTCTGAAAACAACCAGATAGCAGGTGGTTTCTGGCCATTCTGCGCTGTGGCTGCTTCTCTTGCATGGTCTCCTTTGTCTCTCTGTCTTGGTAGCTAATTCAGAGTAAAATTACTCCTTTCTACTACTAATCCCCCTGACTGATCTACTTCAGCTTATCTGCAGCATCAACAGGTGGTGAGATAAGACTGGGGAAGGGGGGAAAGGTGGTAGGGGGTGTTTGGTTGCCCTCTCTTGGAGATTTGGGTCTCTGGAGGGGTGTGGTGTCTCTATTACCTTTCCATTGTATATATCTGTAAATATCTCTTATACCTTGTGAATATTTGCTTGTATATTGTGCATTGCTGTAAATAAAAAGCTTCATTTATTAACTTCCAGTGCTTTTGAGTCCTAGCCAGGGTTTATAAAAGGTGGAGGGGCAGGTAACTGCTAAACCACTACAATTGCTTTCTTGAAAAACAAGCAAACAAACATTAAAAAAAATAATTTGTCCTTCTGTAGCCTAAAAAAAAATTTATTTTTCATATATTTATTTTCATTGGTGCAGTCAAATTAGATACTATCTTTTCAAAATCAAATAGTAATAGCTACATCATCTTCCAGGTTATTCCCTATGCTATCTAAAGTACATGTATTAATCACCACACTAGAAAACTTGCTAAATTAACTTCTGTTCTCTCATATAATTTTTAAAAATAACAACAAAACTACTACACTGAAAATATTGAAACTACTTGGTTTATCATTATTATAGCAACAAGATTTATGGATATGCAGGCTGATACTGGAATTCACAATAAAAATTTACTGCAATCTAGCATCCAATTTTTGAAATGTTGCCCTTTTATATTTGAATTACTAAATGTAGTGCAAAAGTAACTTTCTATTGGTGTAAAGAATAAACTTCTGTAGGGGGGATACATTTTAAAGAGTTGTTAAGCACTTTGTTCATAGATTTTAAAGGGCAGCATATTAGTAACATGGACCAAATTTCTTATACTCTTTTATCTGAAGAAATAAAGAAATTATCAACAATTATCAAGAAATGTCAAGAAGTAAAAATTACGCGATCTGGTACATTTTGTTTATTTTTCTCTAACTTCATATTTAATTACTTCTCCCCCTTCCCTTAACATTGATGAAGGATAAGATGTAGACTGCTGTCAGAGACATAAATAAAAGTCAAGAGAGTCCACAGATAACTTCCATAAGGCTAACTTGATTTATTCCATGCTGACATTTTTGCATATGCTTTATTCTACGTTTGCTCTTTTTTTCTTCTTGCTTTCCATATGGCAATACCTCCCCCCTAAACCTGTTTCCTACATATAGAAGCATCCAAGGAAACAAAAATTGCACACTTGTATCTATCACTAAATCTAGTTAAGTATGGCTTTCTTTTAGCAGATAATAAAATTGTTATTATCCTCTTTGAATATCAAGTTCTTATTGATTCAGTTTCTAAACTTACTCTCAAATTTACTACTGCATCTTCCCTGTGTTGTATTTTCTGGTTGGACGTTAATCTGTTATACTTCCTCAGAGACTGAAAAAATCACAGTATGACATCTTTAAGTGTATCAACCATCTCAGATATTTTACATCATCACACATACACCTAAAATGTTCTCCTACTTTGAGACCATTCAATTAATCCTATTTTTCCTTCCTGTATTTCTAGTTTCCTTTGATTATATGTTTTTTTTCCCTAATTTTGTTACTATTATGTATTCCACAGCATGTATGGAATTAGGAAGACTGCATACTTCCATATTAAACTACCTCTGCCCAAGAATGAGTTAGTGTTTCCAATATTTAATTATTTTTGAGCAGAGGTATTTTGTTTTTTTTTACCTAGTGTACATATCTTCCTTCCCCCTTTCCCCGCCTTTTTTTTCCCTTTTGCAATTGAATTTTTCTAGGTATATACATATGTGGAATAATGCAGAATTAATCACAATCCTCTAAAATTCATTGGTCATATATTTGGAATAAAAATAATTTGTTTTCCACTCTTCAAATACGGTTTTATAATTCTATATTCACAGTAAAATGTTTTACTCAATAGTAATGATACATCTTAATAGGAAAATCTAAGGGTATTGTCTTAGTGGGACTTTGTTATGAACTGTTGAACTAAATAGTTGTAGTGGTTTAAGCAGTTACCTCCCCCCCCACCTTTTTATAAACACCAGCTAGGACTCAGAAACACTGGAAGTTGATAAATGAAGCTTTATATTTACAGCAATGCACAATATACAAGCAAATATTTACAAGATATAACAGATATTTACAGATATATACAATGAAAAGGTAATACAGAAACACCACACACCTCCCAGAGACCCAAATCCCCAAGAGGGGTAACCAACCACCCCCTACCACCTTTCCCCTCTTCCCCAATCTTATCTCACCACCTTTTGATGCTGAAGATAAGCGGAGGCAGATCGGCCAGGGGGATTAAAAGTAGGAAAGTAGATAGTAGAATTACTGAGAATTAGCTACCAAGGCAAAGACAAAGGAGACCATGCAAGAGGAGCATTCACAGCCAGAGCGGTCAGAAACCATCTCATATCTGATGTTTTGGGTACAACACTTAAAAACAATTTTGTTTTTCTTTCTCAGTAAAGCTCTGGGGTGAAATGACATACTGTGTTTTCCTTTCTCAGCCAGTAGTCTAATTTCTCACTCAAATTCTCCAATTAGCTCAAACCAGCACAATAGTCCTTGCAAGAAACTATTTTTCTTCATCCTGAGCATGTTTTTCTACCTAGAATGAAATCAACATTATAGGGCATTTGATTTAGAGATGCAATAGTCCTCCAAAAATCTAGTGCCTTACTTAATATTGCCTATAATGTCAAGCATTCTCTTCCCTTTTTTCCCTCTTGGTCTGGGTAAAATTCTGAGGTATGTCCTGGTAGGGCATAAATCCTGCCAGATTGGTTCAAACCCCTGCTCTCCTCCTCCTGTTACAGGTCCAGGAGTTGATGGATTTGAGCAAAACAATAAAGGGTTTGGCCCCAACAAAGGTGTGAGGGCTATGTACTTAGCACCACCAAGTCAGGTGTATTGTGCTGCCCCTTAGCATGATGGGGTGGACACCCAGGCACAGGACTTTGTATTCATTGGCCAAAACAATGGATGCTAGTGCCTACTGGCCAGTTTCACTTTCAAAATAGTGTATTTAAGGGGGGTGATTTAGAGACCATTGTCTTCTTTTCCTGCTGCTTTCACCGGGACTGTAACTCTATTCACGGCTCATTCACAATGGCCACGTGTTGCAGCTTGCACCAGCAGCCTAAACGCAAGGCAGCTCTTTCCTTCTTCTCTACCAGAAAAACTTTGTATCTATCGGGTCAGTGAGTGCATGCTAAGACCCCATAGGCGAAGTTAGAATTTCCCCTGTTACCAGATTCTTATTTTCCAAGTTCTGACTGTTTAAACTGTTTAATTCTGTGTTTATAAATAACCTTTGCTTCTTGTCGACCAAACATCCCAAAGAATCTCAAGGAATTTTCCCAAATTTTTTAATATTAATAATAAAAATAATATTCCTAACAACATTATTATCAGTAATTCATAACTGACTATTAATAATCAATTCAATGTATCATATGCATTGTTTCTATTCAAGCACTAATTCTGTCTCTCAAGATTATTTAACTGTTTTCCTGTTTTGTTTTTTTTTACTTTTCAAGTGCCTCTTTAACTGACAGTTCAGTGCAGACACAGTTATATAATTTTAATTCTAATTAAACAGAAACGCAATGTTTAGACAGCATATTTCAAGACACAGAAAAATGTACTTTAAAAAATCTGGTTCAAATCCATTTATTACACCATTTTCTCTGTTGTGTTACTTGGTTCATCATCTGAATCTGAGAAGACAACTGATAGAATATATAAATCTTTTGAAAATAATCCAGGTATTCAACAACAAAAATTACCAGCTGGCATCTATCCCAAAAAGTTATTTGCACATTGGCAAGAACTCTGACATCAAAGAGTCTCTTGTAATTACCAGTCACTGTGGCTGAAGCAACTTACAGCTCTACAAGACCTGTCAAACAGCAACAGGGGAAAAAACAAACAAACAAACAAACCACCAATCAAACAAACTTTTTTTTTTTTACTTTAAAAATTAAAAGAAATGAGAAAACAAACCTGGGAAATTGCTAGAAAACAGCTAGTTCAAAACTAGTCATAGTGCAAATGCACTAGTTTGGAAATGGAAAAACAATCAGGAATGTTATTGAGGCTTAAAATAAATGGCTTTCATTCAACCCACACACTGTGTTTATGTGCCTGTTTTATTTGGTAGAAATTAAAATTCACTTCAAGATGACAATGATTCCTACATATTTCAGGATGTGATGAATTACCCTGGAGTCAAAAAATATGCTTGTCTTTCCTATTTTGTTCAAGTTAACCTAGACAAATTACTTAGATTATATCCCTGCTTCTTAATGCCTGAAGTTTAGGTAAGGTAAACTTAACAATGTGAGTAAAATTCTGAAGAACTCTTAAGTATCATGTGAAAGTAGTTTTTGCAACAAAAATTAATAACTTTAAATCAAGAGTATCAAAACAAAAAATGCCACAGAATCACAGAACTGCTTAGATTAAAAATAACCTCCAAGATCATTGAGTCCATTTATTAGCTTAATACCGACAAGCCCTCAACTAAACCATGTCTCTAAGCTCTACATCTACATGACAATGAAATACTTTCAGGGATGGGGACTTGTGCTAATTTACCCTGCTACACAGAAGTGAAGGAAAGTAACACACACATTAAAAAAAAAACAACAAAAAAACCCCACCAAAACCCCCAAAACAACCAGTCAAACAAAAACAAAAAAAAGCCTTCTGATTGAGATAAAGAGTTAGGAGTTCAATATCAATGACATAAAATAATGCACAATTACCTTAGCCTTAAATGCAGAAAAAGCACAGCAGAAATCAGCAGCAAGCAGAGAGCAGTGAGATAAAACCCCAAGCCAGGGATCGACTCCTCCATCCCTCACCATTTGGCTGCTATCCCAGCAAAAGAAAGCCAATATCCAAAACATGGAACACAAAAGCAGCAACCAATATAGGAAGCCTCTCATGTTAAAATCAGGAGTTCAAGCCCCCTAATACTTTGCTCTAGCCAGCTCTTCCATTTTGAAACTGGTATGAGGTAGGATGCTGTGAATAGCAGCAAATTAATACTCAGCTTATGACACGACTCCACAACTTCCCTGGGCCAACAATTCCAGTGCCTGATAACCCTTTCAATAAATATCCAGGCTAAACTTCTCTTGACACAACTTGAGGCTATTTCCTCTTGTTCTATCATTTGTTATTTCACTGAATAGACTGACACCAATCTCTCTACAGGTTACTTTCAGGTAGTTATAGAGAACCTCTGTTTCTCCAGACTAAACCATCCCAGTTCTCTTCATAAGACTGGTTGTCTACACTCTTCACCAGCTTTGTTACCCTTCCTTGGATACTTCAGAGTCCTTCTTGTAGTGAGTGGCGCAATGCTGAACACTGTCTTCCAGATATGTTCTCACCAGAGCTGAGTACAAAGGTAAAATCACTTTCCTGGTCCTACTGGCCTTCCTAATGCAGGGCAGGATTTCGTTGACCTTCCTGGCCACCTGGGCATGCTTCTGGCTCATGTTCACTGGCAATCAACACTCCCAGGTCACTACCTACTGAGCAGCTTTCCAGCTGTTCTTTTCCAAGCCTGCTGGAAATGATTGTGGTCAAAGCGGAGAACTCAGCATTTGGCCTTATTGAAAGTAATATAATTGGTCTTGGCCCACCAATCCAGTCCATCAAGATCCTCTGCAGAGCCTTCCTACCTTCAAGCAGATCAACACTTCTGCTCAGCTTGATATTGTCTGCAAACTTACTAAGGGTGAACTTGATCCCCTCATTCAGATCACTGATAAAGATATTAAACAGGACCAGCCTCACTACTAGTCTCTGGGGAACGCTACTTGTGACCAGCCACCTAAAGGATTTAATTGGATTCACCACAAATTCTGTGTGCCTAGCTGTCCAATCAGGTTTTTACCCAGTAAAGTGTATGCCTGTCCAGGCCATAAGCCACTAGTTTCTCCAGGAGAATGCTGTGGGAAGTGTACTTCCTTCATTTGCTAGAAAATCTAAAGATTCCTTTTCTTTGTCTAGTTTGAATAAACAAAACTTCTTCAATTTTTATTTTATTTTTTCACACAAGAACACTACCAAAGCACTACATTCAATTCCTAGGCAGATGAAATTAGGCATACTTCAGTGAAAATTATTTTCAGAATCTCTTGTGGTGCAGTAAATATAATGCAGAAAGAGAAATTCACACAGAATCACAGAATTAACCAGATTGGAAAAGACCTTCGAGATCATTGAGTCCAATCTATCACCTAACACCTTCAAATTAACTAAACCATGGCACTAAGTGCCTCATCTAGTTTCCTTTAAAACACCTCCAGGGATGGTGACTCCACTGCCTCTGTGGGCAGCCCATTGTCATGGAAGATATATGTCCTGGCTTGCCCAAGCATGATGCCATGGTCTATTCCCCCTGCTGGGGAGAGGAAGCAGAGCACAGGGAGAAGACACTCACTTTGAGGGTCCAAGACTTGCCCAGACTTGTTCATCCCAAATAAGGGAAAGCAAGCTCCTGACTTGACCTAATATGGTCAGGTTTGGCAAAGTGCCATTCTGATTGGTGAATTTGTGTGGCCACAGCAGCCATCTACTTCTGGGCAATCAATAAATAGGCCTTTGCCACATGCTTTTTTTGCTTTTGCTTTTGCTTTTGATTTGCCTGGTCTCCCCTGACACATACTCTGCCTGCAATGACTTTGAAGATACCAATAGAAATTCCTTTTGAGCTTTGGGTACTGTCTAATACTATATTGTGAGTAAATATTTCAAAGCCTCTCTTGAAGAAATTCTGTAACTAGATTCTTTTGTGCCTTTCTGCATTAGCAGCAGAAAGGAACCTCTCAAGTCCCCTGGTGGGCAAGTGGTGTAATTGAAACTAAGAACCTCTTTTCAGTTTTAATGTTTGCATTTGCTACTTATTTCTTAAAGTGTCCTAGTTTTGCCTGTTCCCTGTATGTCTAAGTATCCAAACCATGCATTTTGAACATCATAAATAAGTGTTCTGGTGAGACTTAACATTAATAAACAATTTTCATAGTTAACAATCTTCGCCTGGACATCAAAATTAATATCCGTTATTAATGTTGCATAATTTGTAACACCCATTCCAATGGGCAATCACTGTCTCTGTGAAGAACTTCTTCCTAACATCCAGCCTAAACCTGCACTGGCTTGAGACTGTGTCTTCTTGTTCTATTACTGTGAGAGAAGAGGCCAACCCCCAACTGGCTACAACCTTCTTTCAAGTAGCCATAGAGAGCAATATGGTCTCCCCTGAGCCTCCTTTTCTCCAGGCTGAATAATCCCAGCTTCCTCAGTCTCAACTTGTAGGGATTGTGCTTCAACCCCCTCACCTGCCTTGTTGCCCTTCTCTGGACATGTTCAATCACCTCCACATCTTTCTTAAATTGAGGGGCCCAGAACTGGACACAGTGCTCAAGGTGTGGCCTAGCCAGTGCTGAGTACAGGGGCAGAATAACTTCCCTGGTCTTTCTGGCCACACTATTCCTAATACAGGCCAGAATACCTTAACCTTCTTGGCCACATGTTCAGTCATCTGTCAAACAGTACCTTCAGGTCCCTCTCTGCCTGTAGCACTGCATGGGGTTGTTGTGGCCAAAGTACAGAACCGGGCACTTGGACTTTTTAAAACTCAATGCATTGGACTGTGCCCATCTATCCAGACTGTCCAGGTCCCTATGGAATATATTGGGAGTAGATATTTGACATACAAAATCCTGAAAATCAAACGAAGAAGCAAAAGAATGCCTAATTATAAGTGATTGTAATAACAATCACACAAGTATAAACAAAAAAGGAAATATAAAGAAAACCCTATTTTTGTTCTGGATTGTGAGCCTTCTGTGAACTGAAAGTACTTTGGAGATGCAGTTAGGAATGTTAAAATACTTATTTAAAAGACAAACACACACTGCAACCTGACAATTATCTCTAAAAACATGCATTCAACAACTGCAAGTCAAAAGGACTTAAACCAAACAAAACAAGTTCAAAATATCTTGAGGTTTAATCAATGTTAATGCACATGTTATAGTTATTCCTTATAATACTAGAAGAGATAGATTTTGCAAAATATATCTTTGTGTGATGGTTTGGGAGTTACTTGCCCCCGCACACAATATATTCACCCAGACTAGACTCAGCCAGATGGAAGTTAATGAACGAAGCTTTATATTCACAGCTTAGCACAACATAGAAATAGATATTTACAATATACTACAAATATTTACAGCCATATACAGAAATATACAAGTCAAAAGTAATACAAAAACAAAATAACTTTCCCAGAAACCTGAGTGCCCAGGAGGAGCTCCCAAACACATTTCCACCTTCTTTCCAACCCCCTCTCTTATCCCAGAATCTGCCTTACGTGCAAGGTGAGTTGGAATGATTGGCAAGGGGAGTTAGAAGCAGAATGATTAGTTGAATTACACAGATCCAGCTAGAAATCAGGGTGAGACACAGACACCAACAAACTCTGACAGACTGTCTTATCTATGTTTGTGTCCTTGTTTTTATACATCTCAGCAAACTTATGAGTGAAGTAGACATCACAGTTGTTTTATTTTCACAGCCTATAATCTTATTTTTCTCATTAAAATACTCCAATTAGCCTCAAACCAGCAGAGTTTGGAATAAAATTAGGTCTTTCCTATACTGGCTGTATTTATTTCTCTAACTACAACAAATTCTCTTTCAGGCCTTTAATAAGCCTGTGATGGTTTGAGACGAATCATAAATGTATCCCGCACAATACTGAGCAATGCTTTCCATGACACAGAAGTGGACATTGACAGGATTTGTGAGGCTTGCAGGATGTTATGTGAAGTTCTTTGTTCCAGACTGAGGGCTGGACTTTCTCTTTCTGGTTTTGATTTTCTTGTCAGGACTTGGTGTGGGTACCTGTAAGAAATCACTTGGATATTTTCTTTTTTTTTCCCCCATCTCTTCTAGTGTAATCAGATATCCCTGGAACAGAGCAGTAAATCATAGTATATCTCATCTAAAACTTTAACTCCCTTCTGTTATTTCCCATCAGGAGGGAAGAGACATAGAGGGAAGAGAAGATGGTGGAAGGGAAGAATTAGAAGAATAGAAGCCACAAACCAAGAGTCCTAGCTTCACAAGATGAAAAGCTGACATTCTGCAGCTGTAAAATCCAAAAACTTTGGTGAAGTGAGTGTATTTTATCCAGCAGAAAAACATTCTGATGAAGACTACTACATTGATTAGTAACACTCAAACAAACTTAATGTTTGATAAGGGGAATATATTTGCTAATACACTTCCTTACATTTCCTTTGCAGAACCTAAAAGCTCTTCTTCATTTTACTGTAAGGCAATTTAGGAGATGTGGGTAGCAAGAGATATATGCTTGCCAAGGATTGAAGGGTATACTTGGAAATGGAGAGAAGACTCCAGGAGTACCTTAGAGCTGCCTTCTAATACCTGAAGGGACCTTACAGGAAGGCTGCAGAAGGACTTTTCATAAGGGTGTCTAAGAACAGGACTATGAGAGAAATCTAAACCAGAGAAAAAAGAAGTTGGGTAAAGATACTTCCTTTCATACTGCATTCTCTGTCAGAATCTTCTTTCTTAGTAGCTGAAGAGTAATGTGTAAGTATAAACACTAGCTCTGTTATCTTCTTTTTAGTTCTCCATTTGGAAGCTTTATCTGTTGCACTGAATCATTGTAGGCTTTTAATCATTGAAATAAAATAGAATTTGTTTACTGTGATTTATATTATCATAGTATAAGTGTATTAGGTGTCAGAAAACCAGGCAATTGTATATGCCAGAGCTTTAACTAAAGACAAAAGAAATCAGTTTTATCACAGCCCTTAATTTCAAACTAATACAAATTTCCTCTGAAGTTGTATTCTAAAGGATGTGGTGAGTTGCATTAACCTATTATGTAAAAAATTTAAGAGTTCAGGATAGGTAATTACATGCCATTTCAAGGATTTTCTGTGTTTAGAAGGCTAGACAATAATAGGATTTATTACTCAGAGAAACAAAACATTTCATAAGAAGTAGGACTTTAATCTTCCCTGTTCAACTTTTGTGATATTGTAACATTTGGATGTATGGGAAAAAAAAAAAAAAAGGTATTTCTGGAATATTTAAGAGAAAAGTCATTGTCATTTTTGCAGAACACTTTTTTAAAAGTGTCAAGTATTAGGGGTGGGCTGGTCACTGGACAAATGGCAGAAACTCTATATTAACCCTTTCCTCTTCCTAGAAGGGAAGAGAAAGGAAATAAAGTTGATAAACTAACATAATGGAAAACTGAATCAGTTAAAAGAAGATAATAATACGATGTAATACATACAAGTATATATAAAATTAATATCTAACCCAGCCCCCTCTGATGAAAATTACATCATTGTCACCACTGATACTATGGGGCAGGCACTGAGGAAGTCTCAGACTGGATGCAGTAGCATATGGGAACTGGATTCAGGAGTTGGATTCTGGGACTGGATTCAGGAACACAGAGAGTGGGTTCAAAGGCAGAATGGACAGTCTTTCTCAGGCAGTAGCTACTGAGCAGAGAGCTTGACATAGTGCTCTCTCTGCTTTCTACACAGAATCATGGAGTTATAGAATTGTCAGAGCTGGAAGAGATTTGAGGATCATCTATCTCCAACAGCCCTACCATGGGCAGGGGCACCTCATACTAGATCAGGTTACTTAGAGCCACATCCAGCCTGGCCTTAAAAACTTCTAAGGATGGTTCTTCAACCACCTCCCTAAGCAACTGGTGGCTTTAGCAGTTACCTGCCCCCCCAACTTTTGATATAAACCCAGCTAGGACTAAGAAAACATCTGGAAGTTAGTAAATGAAGCTTTATATTTACTGCAATGCTCAATATACAAGCAGATATTTACAGTGTATAACAGATATTTACAGATATATACAGTGTAAAGATAATACAGAAACACCACACCCCTCCCAGAGATCAAAATCCCTAAGAGGGTTTTTTTACCACCCCCACCACCATTCCCCCATTCATCAGTCTTATCTCACCATCTGTTGATGCAGCAGATAGGCAGAGGTAGATTGGCCAAGGGGATTAGCAGTAGGAAAGAAGTTAGTGAAATTATTGAGAATTAGCTACAAAGGCAGAGACAAAGGAAACATGCAAGAGAGCAGCCACAGGCACGAGTGGTCTGAAAGCACCTGCCTTATCTCTATTTGAGTTACTACTCTTAAAACGCTTTTTTTTCTTTCTCAGTAGAGCTCTGGGTGAAGCAGCATACTGTCTTTTCCTCTCTCAGTCAATAGTCTAATTTCTCACTCAAATTCTCCAATTAGTTCAAACCAGCACAATCCACCCCGTCTACTTTAGTCAGAGTTTACTAAGAAATATCAAATACAATATTTACAATAATGAATATTTACAAATTCAGTTTGTGTTGTGATTATTAATTTTTATTATTGTTAATAATCACAATTTTCTCGGAATATTTCCCTGGGGATTGTTTGGATGTTTTGTTGGCAAGATAGCTACACAAAATCGCTTACAAACACCAAATTAAACAGTTAAACAGTCAGAACATAGAAAACAGGAGAGCCTAATAACAAAGAGAAATCCTAACTGTGCCTAAAAATACACACGAAAATGTAATGGGTAAAAGAGCTTGTCCTGAGGAAAGGAGAAAAGAAGGGGTTTTGCCTTTGTCGCTGCTGAAAAATGCTGTAATGCTGCAATGCACGATGCAAACACACGGCCACTGTGAATGAGGTGCAAAGACATCTCTTCCCCATGGAGGTGGCGGAAGAGGGAGAGCCAACGGCTGATTGCTGTCCCTTAAGTACCTCACTTTGAAGGGTGGAACTGGTCAATAGGTGATTGTAGTGGGTTTGCAGTGACCTGCCCCCCCCACCTT
>VWZI01021464.1:2114-27137 GCA_013396835.1 Psilopogon haemacephalus
TTTTTTTTTTTTTTTTACTTTGCCTGCTCATTGGCTAATTGAAAAAAGCTGCCAAACTAGTGTTTCATGTTAGCAAGGGGAGGTTTTCAGGGTGTCACTTTGTTGGGCTCCATGGTTTGCCTAGGGCAGGGGCTGGCTGCAAGAAGTTGCCCACAGCTCCTCGAGGGAGCATTGCTTCATGCTATTAAATCACATCCAACAAGATCCTTCCACATTGCCACAAACTGTCCCTGGAGGCACTGTCAGGTCAGATTTGTTTAACCCTCACAAGAGGTTGCTCCTCTTGATGCTCCCTGATATCAGTCATGTCAAGTTCTGGGACTCCATCTGGGGGGACAGTCTGGGTCCTGACATGGTCCTCGCCACCCCATTGCACACCAAAGCCAGGGCCATGGCACTGAAATCTGCTTCAGAGTGCAGGGAGAGGTCAGGCAGTGCCAGCAGCACAATGGGCACTTGCAGTGCTGGAGGCAGAAGCAATGGGCAGAGTGATGGGAGCACAGGAGAAGTCTGAAACCACTGTCCCATGAAGCCTGAAAGCAACACAGCTGAAGGGCTTGTCTGATAGCTTCAAGGGAAGCCCTTTTTTGGGGCTGGGGGAGGCATTTCAAAGCATTACTTGTTTCCATGTCACATCAGTGTAGGTTTCCATGATGCTGGAGCACTTAACTCTATGCTGTACCACATGCCATGGGGCAGGAGCCCATCCAGCTGCACCTGCAGGGTATGGGGATGGAGCTCCATGTTTCTGTGTCCAGCTGCACTCTCTGCTGATTTTCCTTTGGGATGAACCACTTGGAGGCTTTCATAGCCCCTTGCCACCTCCTGCTGCTGTTTAGTATTCTTTTTTAAGCCAGAACAGTCCAAATGAAAACAGGTAAGGTGACTCATGACTTGAACACTTTCTTTTAGGTTTTAAAAGGACACTGTAATCTGATTTTCAAAGGCAGAGAAGCCAAAATGCATGCTCCACACATGCTGAATAATTTGTAATAACCCTCTGTGGAGGTTAAGGCAATTATGTTTGAAGACGCTTCTTTCAGAGTAAGAAAAATTAAATTATCCTGGCCAAACAGGTGTGAAAGCATTGAGCGAGGAAGACCAAAGAGATTTTCCCTGCAGTGGATCTTTGCAAGCACCAACCCACCAAATACAGTGATCCAGGGTTTGGCCCAGTCAGCCCACTCACCAACCAAACCTACAGCACCACAGGCCATGGTCACCATATACCTTCTTACACATTCCCATTTTCTCCCCTCCTTGCTCTTGAAGGGATCAAGAAAACCTCTTCAGCATCCACTAGATGCCTTGGAAGATCATGGCCTTAGCCCAGTCATGTCTCCACCATGGGTCTGTTGTCATTGCTTAAATAGGTGTCCTTGGCAGGAAGGCTCAGCATTTGCACATCCAAGGAGCAGAAGGGCTGATTTTCTGGTCGTGGTGGTTTAGCAGTTACCTGCCCCCCCCCACCTTTTATAAACTGCGGCTAGGACTCAAAAACACTGCAAGTTAATAAAGGAAGCTTTATATTTACAGCAATGCACAATATACAAGCAAATATTTACAAGGTATAACAGATATTTACAGATATATACAATGAAAAGGTAATACAGACACCACACCCCTTCCAGAGACCAAAATCCCCAAGAGAGAGTAACCAGTCACCCCCTACCACCTTTCGCCCCTTCCCCAGTCTTATCTCACCACCTGTTGATGCTGCAGATAAGCTGAAGTAGATCAGCCGGGGAGTTAGTAGTAGGAAGAAGTTAGTAGTTTTACTGAGAGTTAGCTACCAAAGCAAAGGGAAAGGAGACCATGCAAGAGGAGCAGCCGCAGCCAGAGCGGTCAGAAACCGTCTGCTATCTAGTGTTTTAGGTACAGTTCTTAAAAACAACTTTTTTTTTCTTTCTCAGTAAAACTCTGGTGAAGTGACACACTGTGTTTACCTCTCTCAGCCAATAGTCTAATTTCTCACTCAAATTCTCCAATTCGATCAAACCAACACACTGGTTAATGAAGCTTAAATCTTACCTTGTTTTAAGAGCATCTGCTTAGTGATGTGCAGAAGTATGACACTGAATCGAGGTTCAGTTTTCCCTGGCCTAAGTGTCTTAAACTTGCCTGGCAGGGTTTGATGAAAGATGTGCTGAGAGTTCAGTGATCTCACAGCAAGAGGCAATGGATTAGCCCATATGCCTGAGCTGTAATTACCTCTGCTGGCAGGCTGATGTGTCAGTGCAGGATAACTGGCACATTGGGCCACAGCACAGAGTGGGTCTGCAGTGCACAGTGCTGCTGCAGGCCTCCTTGGGCACTCATCACGTGCAGTACTGCAGGTCAGGACAGCTTCTGTAACAGATCAGACTGTAAGGAAGCCTCAGTGCAGTTATCCTGACCAGTGGAGCACCATGCATGGAGGAACTTGTGATCTGCATTGCAGTTAGCCTGTGTGTATAGTGTCCCTGTGCTGTGTCACCCCACCACAATAGGACAAATTTCAGCATCATATTATAACACAGGAGCCTAAGGGCAGCTCCTGCTTGGTACCAGCAATTATGCCACCAGAGTGGCCTTGCCTTTGTTCAGAAGTGCAGCAAGAAGTTGCAATGAAACCATCCTTTCTATTTGACAGTAGGAACAGTGAGGAAAGTTTCCACCTTGTAAGAAAACACTGTAACAGCTCAAATGGTAACCCTCTCTATGGAGGGGTCTGCACAGCATGCTGCATGTGAATGCACAGCTTAGGGTTCCTGGCATCTAAAGGAATGTCAAATTATTTACACTGTTTTTTTATCTTAATAATGTTAGCTCTAATAAACAGCATTTAAAAATCATATTTTACAGAGGCACTCAGCTTTTCTTACAGAGACCACCATGGACCAGCACCTTCTAGTGCAGCACATCAGTCAGTGAGTGCTGGGCTGAGAGGAAATCTCTGTGAAAATTTAACTCAGGATCAGTTCTAGAAAGGCCATTTTCCCAAATGAGAATAGCACTTGTAATAACAATAGTGTCTGGCAAATGCTTTCCCACCATCCTCCACAGAAATGGGCAATGAAAGTACCTTTTCTGACTTTCAGCATAGAAGAATGTTCCAGTTCTTAAAAAAAAATAAAGATATAATGAGGTGCAATCAATAAAACAACTCCAGCATTCGGCAAACCACTTCTGCCATAAAGCTTCTAGTGTCCATGTTCCCTGTACCTGGATGCTGGTCAGGTTTATTTTTGGATGTTAACATGTGATGTTAAATCGTTTCTCGTGCAGAGGTGTTTGATTACTCCAGTCCACTGTCTGCATGATGTAAAGGGAAAAACTCAGAACTGTGATAAAGCTGATAAATAATATATGGGATCTTTGGCTGTCACTAGTGATTGCTCTCTGGAAGCCAGGAAAGCACTCATCAAAATGCCCTTGATTTGCAGGTCATCCCTTGCCTTCAAGGAGCTTAAACCAAAATCAGAACAGTAAATAATAATTGTGCTCCATGACTGCTACTATTACTATCAACCTCAGCTCCCAGAATCAAAGAAATCAAATCAAATCAAATAAAACAAAATAGAATGAAAACTCTTTGAGAAGGGTTTGGTTTTTTTTATCCCAGTAAATCTGTTCACTCTACTGAGATGATATAAATGCATTCAAAATGGCGTCTTTGTTCTGTGGCTTAATACTTTTGTTCATGACATTCCATCTTTGACATATTACTCATTGTGCTGTTCATGTTTGTCACAGGTTGTTTTCACATCACCACAGGAGGAAAATAAGGCCTCCCTAATAGAATAACATTTCTGAGTGGGAAAGTATTTTGTCTTTTGTTACCTCTTGCATATACAGCCACAGATCAGTTACTAAGAATAGTCTTTCCTCCTTCACCTTGTGTGTGTTCTCAGGTCGTAAACACTATTCCCATTTGCTGTGCCTCTTCAGTCAGTTTATTTTCCTGGTATTTGTCCAGCTTTTCTGTCTCATGATAAAGGAAACTAAAAATACAGGACAGTGTAAGCACCACATTTTGGCAGACCAACTCAGGGACAAACAGAGGACCTGGAACTATATTGACTTCCCACCTTTTCCTCTTTACTGCTTCATTTCCTGATACATTATAAATTGAATCTCCTAAATTTTACACACAAAAAAAAAGTCACATCATATTTATAATAAATACATTGTATTGGAACTGAGGAAGGACAAAACATCTTAAGGCTTTCCATAGTCTTCATGCCAGAAGAGTTGGTTTGGGTTTTTTTTTCCCCACAGTTATTTTATGACTGACTTCAGGAGAAGGCAACATATAGTGAAAAGAAACTGTTCTGAGCTTCTGGGAAGTTAGGCTGCTGCTGCTGGTCTCATAGGCTCTGCTGCAGACACACACAGAGTGTCAGACCCTCACCATCTCAGTTCCTCAAGTGTGCAAAACAAGTAACGAGCATCACCTTATCTGCCAGCTGGACTTCTGAGAAGTAAATTTATTAGGGGAAGAAAAAAAAAAAAAAGGAAAAGCCACGTGTTCATAATCCAGTTCCAGCTGAGTGCAGTCTGGAACTTCCTCAGTGTTTGCCCACAGCATCAGTTGTGACAGTGATGTAACTGTCACCAGAGAGAATGGGTTCAATATTGGTTGTGTATGTATTTGTATGTATTTGATTTTATTGTTTTGATTAAAGCTGTTTAACTTATCTTTTCCAATCCATAAGTCTCTCTCTCCCTTAATCTTTCACTCCTTGCCAATGGGTCTATCACTGCTGACACACAACTAGCACAGACATATATACCCAATCATTATAGTCTGACTCCTTAGACAGAAGGGGAAATTCAGCCAGAAATAATTAAGTAGCTCTTTGGGATGGTACTTGGTTTTGTTTTTTAAAGTGCTTTGATTACCTTAATCTTTTTGCTCAGTCCTACAGATGCTTCTAAACTGCAGAGCCAAAAGCCAGTCACACAGGCCCACATACCACAGGAACAAGTGAGACACCAGGAGGAATGTTTTGTCAAGTAACGCTGAAGTTACAACACATAAAGTCAAACCAGCAGGTCTCTCCAAAAACTCCTAAATTGTTGCTTTATTTATAAATTCAGTCAAAGAGTAGAAAGCATGTATATCTTGACAAGCTTTAGTAGCTTTGTAGGGCTCAGATAAAGATCATCCAGTCAACACTACCCACATGCTGCCTGAGGCAGAAAGAGGAAGGCAGCAACCCAGCTCCAGGGCTAATGATGAGCCCCTGTAATTTATAATCCGATTAGGGGCTGGGTTCTCCTCACAAGTAATAGAGTGGGAACGTCCCTGCCTCACCTTTCACGTGTTCAGCCTACACCTTTCATGAGTGGCTGGTGGCAGTTATACAAAGGATATCCAGTGCAGAAATAGGGTGCCTAATCCCTATTGTTGCCTTTCAAAACAATTCTCTGCCTCTCTTCTTAGAGATTGGGACTCACTCACAGGTGGAACCTGTGTCCTTCTGCCATGTATATAGCCAGGACCTCTTAGGCTGTCACATTTGTATGAAGGTATGCTTAATTTTTAGTTTTCCATTCATTATTCCATCAGTAGATTTGCTGAGTTTTCTTTTCCAAATTACAATATTCCTGCAAGCTGAGGAGCTGAGAGAAAAATATTCTGTGCTGTGACCAAGTGATTCAGAGGGAGAGGATTCAGAGGGTTGTTTCCAAGCTAGTATGAGCCAACATCACACTGGGGGAATTTAAGAGACCTCTGTGACATTACTTGCAAATACGGCTGGAGGGATGAATTGAAAGCACACTGTAGAAGGTGCTTTCAGCTATTGAAACAAACGTGTATTTGTGACCCATCACTAGAAATAAGAAGTCTTGATAACTCAGATGGGTTCACATGGGATCTCTGTTGGAATTTATTCAGTCTGAACATTAAAAACAATTATGCAGACAAACACACAAAAACATCCCCCCCCCCCAAAAAACACAAAAACAAACAAACAAACAAAAAACACAAGAAAATGACCAAACAGTTCAACAAAAGACAGAGGAGACTGAGATGGACACTTTGTACAACACTGTCCACTGTGATAGTACAGTGGGAGTGCCTGTTCAGTGACCTTAATAAAATATATTTGGCTAGATATAAATCCCTAGCTGGTTGATATTAATGTAAAATAGCACTGTTTAAATATGAAAATACAGTAGGAGGTAACTGCTACAAAGGTTCGGACAGGGCCTGCCTGGGGAGAGCTTTGCACCCTGAGGCTTGTTAACATACGATGTCCTGAAAAAAAAAAATTCAAACAAACCCAAACCAATCAACCAACCAACAGAGAAAAAAAAAAAAAACAAACCCAAAAAAAACCCAAACAAAAAACCCAAACAAACTGGGAAAAACAAAACAAAACAAAAAAACCCACAAACAAACAAAACCCGCACAAGTCCCAAACATTTGTGTCGCTAGAATATGGAGTTAGTGCAAGGAGCAGGCTCTTGAGCAGTAATACCCAGCCCGGCGTAGACCCCTCCGGCCGTGCCTGAGCTCCGACGAACTTCTGCCGCCTCTAGCTACTGCGCTTTATTTCTACTACACCTTATATGCCACCTAGCGGCGGTCGAAGTGGGAAACTCCTCGTTAAACACAACCCTCAGGCGCGTTGCCTCTGCCAGTAGCTCCCTAAGTTAAGTCTTCCTGTTGACGAAGTACGACAAAGTGCAGCACGCTGCAGCCCGCCCCCGGCACCGCTGCAATCCCGCCCCACAAAGGCCCATCCCGAGAGCCACCAGCAGCTTCTTGCTCCTCATCGCACCCTCACAGATGCCCACAAGACATTTCCATCACCTTTGGCTTTGCTTGTAGTGCTCTCAGATTTGCCCATCACGTTTAAATCCTTCCCGGGCCCCAAGACACTCTGAATGCCCATCTTATCCCTGTGCCACACCACTTTAACCAAGTGTCTGGTGGAAAGGAGGCTATGCATTTTACTTGTACACATTCAGTGACAGCAGACATTTGCCACAAAATCCACAAGTTTGTTAAAACCCAAGTTTCACAAGAAAAAAAACATTAAACTAGGAAAGTTTAAAGCGGTATTTTGCTTTCCATCTTCCTAGCTTCTTATAAGAGTTGGGGAGGATTTTATATTTTTGTTCAAAAGCTACTTTTTGAGTGCTTAACAGCCAAAAGGTATAGTACCATAGCTTTGCAGTTAGACAATTTCTCCAAGAAACAGGTAGGTTTGGTTAGGAACTATATTTTGTCTCCAAGAGTTAGGCTGATTAGTCTTGCTCCCTCCTCAGCATAGTGACCTTACCACTGCATTAGTAAATATCTCTGTGCCTCAGTCAGTCCCTATGTGTGACTGTCAAAGTGCTATGGTGTTTGCAAAAAACGTCAGGGAAAACCTTTTGAGGACTGCTAGCATCACAGTCACTTGGGATTGGCCCATTTCCATCCAGGATGCCTTGACACAGGACACAGAGCAGTTTGCAGTTGCAAAAAGAACTTTGTTACCATTAAATTTGGGCAATGGGTGTCACTCTGGGCAAAGAAAAGATCCAGACCTGATTCTTGTTATCTCCAGTACTTGTGTTAGGCAGACAGCAACAAGAACAGAAGAAGCCACTTTCCCTAAGTATTCATTATTTCTTGTTGTTAATTTCAAATGCTTAAAACCAGAATAGTCCAGGCTGAAAATGTCAGAAATATCCTTTTTCTGCAACAGACTTTTCTGAAAACAAACAATGCCAAACCAAAACAACTCTTTCAACATTTCTGAAGCAGTTTGCCTTTTTTTCTTTTCAGGCTACTTGGAGAAATTACTTTGTGAATGACTGCTGCCAGACTTTGCCACAGGCAAAACACAAAAAATGGTTCTACATTTTGGTAAGCTAAGGGTGTGATCATGTATTCCGGACCTTTTAGATGAACTCCAGAATGACAAAAAGTGAGAAAACACCACAGGATGGTCCTTAGGGTGCAACCTTCCCTATTTTCCCTGTTTTTATTATGCTTCTCTGTCCAACCACACTCTGAATTACTACCTCCTCACAGTCAATTTAGATACTGAATCCTCAAAGCCTGAAAGACCTTCAAGGTGCATCTTGAAGCAACATCATCTTGAGGCAACCGTTAGGTTACTAATCCATAGACCCTGCCTCTGCTTTGTATGGCAATCTGTTTGTACAACGCTACATGCTTTTGTCCAAGTATATATAAGCAAATATAAGCATCCGTTTGCCTTCCCATCATTTAAACTAAAAACTATGAACATCTATCATGTTTTGGGAGCTTCTAGAATGTCCCTGGCACACAGGTTACTTTTTGCTTTCTCCTGCATTTTTCAGTATTGCTTTATCCAAATAATAGCTATACACATATTTGAACTGTCACTCAAATCTATTTTTGCTCTTACCCCAAGTTTAAATTCAGGTGCTGACCTTAGGTGCTATGCATTGCCAGACCCTGAGTGCAGCAGGAAATGGTCCTGTTTTTCAAGAAATGGTTCCTCACCCTGATGAAGGCGATGCAGATAAATCTATGCCACAAACTGCTGCTTTGTGGCTTGAAGAATCAGCTTTACCATGCAAAAGTCACACAGTTGTATTTTATCAGTTAATGGACATCCAGGTGGTAATGCCTGTGCAGAAGAAGCACATAGCAAGCCCAGCTGGAGCTGTTGAGCTGTGGAGCTGTGAGCAGGCCAAGAAACAGCAGAGCCTAGGAAACGTGAGGGGAAGAAGTAGAACAGGATTCAAGTCTTGCCTGCTGTGAGAAAGGCAAGGAAACAGAGACCTGTGTGCACTCAGCAGCTAGAGGGCAGGCTTATTTTTCCTTTAAAACTTGAAAAGTGCATCAGCGTGCTGCAGTGACGTCCAGAGTCCTCACCAGAAGTGACTAAACTCTAAGGCACTCAGGGCTAATTGGAGAAATTGTCTGTGTATTATTCAGGGGGGGAGCCCAACACCCACACACACTAGCCCCCACCCCCACGCCCAGTGAAATCAAAGATACACAAAACTGATGGTTACTTTGAAAGGCTTGGCTTCTGCCAGCTGGGACTATTTCTGACATGGAGGAGGAACAGGAATTGTGTCCAAGACAGGAATCCTTCACAGATGTAGCCATATTTCACTGCAAACACCCCACGAGGAGCACATACTGTCCTCCTGGGCTTCCATGACAGGGAAAATGAGTTGCAATGGTTTACAAATAGCACTTGCGAAAGCACTCTAGAGGAATATCTCTTTTCAAAGAACGATAGAATGGTAGGGGTTGGAAGAGACCTCTGGAGATCATTAAGTGCAACTCTCCCCCTCCGCCCACAAAGCAGGATTGCCTAGGGCAGGCCACAGAGGAATGCATCCACTGAGAAGAGGCTGGCAGACTGGTCCTTTCTCTTGGCACCCATGCCGCTGATATTTGTAAACATTAACGAGATCCCCTATCAGTCATCTCAAGAGTAAACAGAATCACATAATTAACCAGGTTGGAAAAGACCTCTAGGATCATCAAGTCCAGCCTATCACCTAACCCTTCTAATTAACTAAACCATGGCAGTGCCTCATTCAGTCTCCTCTTAAACACCTCCAGGGATGGTGACTCCACCAGCTCCCCAGGCAGCCCATTCCAATGCCAATCACTCTTTCCATGTAGAACTTCTTCCTATCATCCAGCCTAAACCTGCCATGGTGCAGCTTGAGGCTGTGTCCTCTTGTTCTGTCACTGGGTGTATGGGAGAAGAGACCAACACCTCCCACTACCAACAGCCTCCTTTCAGGTAGTTGTAGAGAGCAATAAGGACTCCCCCAGTCCTTCTCTTCTCCAGGCTGAACAACCCCAGCTATCTCAGCTGCTTCTCATAGGCCTGTTCTCCAGATCCCTCACCAGCCTTGTTACACTTCTCTGGATGCGTTCAAGCACCTCAATATCTCTCTAGAATTGAGGGGACCAGAACTGGACACAGTACTCAAGGTGTGGCCTGATCAGTCCCAAGAACAGGGGAAGGATACCCTCCCTTGTCCTGCTGGCCACACTGTTCCTGGTACAGGCCAGGATGCCATTGGCTCTCCTGGCCACCTGGGCACACTGCTGGCTCATGTTCAGCCTACTATCTACCATCATCCCCAGGTCCCTCTCTGCCTGGCTGATCTCCAGCCACTCTGTCCCCAGCCTGTAGCACTGCCTGGGGTTGTTGTGGCCAAAGTGCAGAACCTGACACTTAGCTTTGTTAAAACTCATGACACTGGACTGTGCTCATCTATCCAGCCTGTCCAGGTGCCTCTGTAGGGCCCTCCTACCCTCTAACAGATCAACACATGCTGCCAAGTGGGCTTTGTCTGCAAACTCACTGACGATGGACTCAATCCCCTCATTCAGGTCATCAATGAAGATATTGAACAGGATTTGGCCCAGCACTGATCCAGGGACAAGGGATCTGCTAGTGACTGGCCACCAACCGGATGTGGCACCACTCACCACCACTCTCTGGGCGTGGCCATCCAGGCAGTTCTTAACCCAGCACAGAGTGCCCCTGTTCAAGCCATGGGCTGCCAGCTTGGCCAGGAGTTTGCTATGGCAGACAGTATCAAAGGCATTGCTGAAGACCAGGTGGAATACACCCACAGCCTTCCACATGTCCATCAGGAGCGTCACCTAGTCGTAAAAAGAGATCAGGTTGGTCAAGCAAGACCTGCCCCTCCTAAATCCGTGCTGGGTCTGATCCCTTGGCCATTCTTTAGGTGCCCTCTGCACTCAGGATGATCTGCTCCATTATCTTGCATGGCACTGAGGTCAGGCTGACAGGTCTGTAATTTTCTGGGTCCTTGTCCCGGTATGGGTGTGACAAACACCCTAGAATTGGTCCAATCCCTGGGCTCTCTCCTCCCACTACTGTCCAAGGTCCAGTAGGGGTTGAGGGGCGGGGACCCCACATGTGGCCCCGGGACCCAGGGAGACCTCGGGCTGCACATATGCGTGGAGTTTTTTGAATCAATTGGTCAGCTAGAGAATGCTGAATACCTATTGGACAGTTTCACGCGCCCATAGGGTATTTAGGCAGGGATCAGCAGCTGTTAGGTGCTCTTCCTCCTCTCCTCGCTCTTCCTCACTCTCCTTGCTCTTCGTCATCTCCCCAGCAGGCAGCAGGCAGCGAAGCATAGCAGCCTTCCAGAGAAGCGGCAAGACTAATCCCCTTCTCTCTCTCTCTTTCTCCCCCTATCCGGGCTAAGTCGGTCTTTTCCCTTCTTCCCCTCGGGTTCGGGAAGGAGTGTGGTTTTCCCCTCGCGCCCCGTGGGCATTTATAGGCGCGGCTGGGGTCTATTTTATATGTGACCTCTCTGTTTTCTAAGTTCTGACTGTTAAATTGTTGCACCTGGCGTTTTGAGCAACTCGTGCGTTTGTTTTCTGCTGACCAGAACCCAAAGAACCTCAGGGGGGCACTAGGACTCCCCCCTCCACAGGATATCAAACCTAATTAAGTGATATCTCGTGACAGTCCTCTTTCTGACCCATCTTGTGGATGGGCACCACACTGGCCAGCTTCCAATCTTCAGGGACCTCTCCAGTGAGCTTGGACCGTTGATAAATGATGGAGAGCAGCTTGGCCAGTTCATCTGCCAGCATTCTCAAATCTCTCAGCCTTTCCTTATGAGACAGATGTTCCAGTCTCTTAATCATCCTCTTGGTCCTCTGTTTAACTCTCTCTAGTATTTCCCTGTCCCTCTTGAACTGAGTAGCCCAGAACTGGACACAATACTCCAGATGTGGTCCCACTAGGATAGAGTAGTCAGGGAGGAGACAGTCCCTTGACTGGTGTCTGAGGATACCACTGACTTTCTTGGGCACAAAGGCATACTCCTGTCCCATAGATAATTTGTTGTCCACAAGGTACTTCTCCTTGGAGCTGTTTTCCAGCAGGTTAGCCCCTAATCTATACTGGTACGTGAGATTATTCATCCTTGGGTTTAGGACTCTACACTTGGCCTTAACATTCATTAGGTTCCACTTTGCCTAGCTCCTCAGGCTGTCCAGATCTCACTGAATGACAGCACAATCAACCACTCCTCCCAATTTCATATTATCGTCAAACTTGGTGAGGATACACTCTATCTCTTCATCCAGGTAATTGATGAAGATGTTCAACAAGACTGGACCCAGTAGTGACCCCTGGGGACCACCACTAGCTACAGGTCTCCAGATGAACTCTGCACTGCTGATCACAGCTCTCTGAGATCTTTACTATTTATCCAGTTCTCAATTCATCTCACAGTCCACTCTTCTAAGCCACACTTCCTGAGCTTATCTACAAGGATATTATGTAAGACAGTGTCAAAAACTTTCCTGAAGTCAAAGTATACAACATCCACTGCTCTCTCTTCATCTACCCATTCAGTCACACCATCATAGAAAATGATTAGTCAAACATGATCTCCCCTTGATAAATCCATGCTGGCTACTCCTGATAACCTTCTTTTCTTTCATGTGCTTAGAGATGACCTCCAGAATGAGCTGCTGCATCACCTTTCAGATGGAAGTGAAGTTGACTGGTCTAGGTCCCCCATCTTGCCATTTTGAAGACTGGAGTGACACTCACTTCCCTCCAATCCTCAGGCACTTCTCCCATTCTCCATGGCCTTTCAAAATTAATGGAGAGTCATACAGCAATGTCAGCCAGCTCTATCAGCAGTTATGGGTGCTTCTCATCAGGGCCCATGGATTTGTGGGTGTTCAGTTTGACCAGATGATCTCTATCCCATTCTTCTCCCAATCCCAATGGTCTCCACTGACTAGTAGAGAGTCTTCCTCCAGGCTTTCTGTCTTACCTTTAGGGTCTGAGATTCCTGGGTGCTGGTCTTAGCAGTAAAGACTGAAGCAAAGAAGGCATTCAGTAACTCTGCCTTCTCTTCATCCTCTCTTACCAGGGCTCTCATCTCATTCAGCAGTGGGCCCACGTTTTCCCTGTTCCCAGTGCTTTTACCACTGATTTATTTGAAGAAGCCCTTCTTGTTTCTTTTTACTTCTTTTTCTAGATTTAAGTCCAAGAGGTTCTTGGACTTCATTGTTGCATCCCTGCATACTCTAGCAACGTTCCTAATCATCCTCTCAACTGACCAGTCTATTTTTCAACTCCTTTTGTCTATATGATTTTTTTCCCAGCAGTTCCTTCCTCATCCACAGAGGTCTCTTATCTCCCCTACTTGATTTTTTACTCAGAAGGTTGTTTCTTTGGCTTCCTATTCAGAAAAGGACCTGAAAGATTAGGAAACATGCAAAGTGAGCTACACAGTCTATGCAAAGCTCAGTCTCAAGGGAGTTACATACTTCATCATACAAAATCTTGTTGTTTTTCAGGAGTTTGGTCCGTGGCTGTGAGCACAGCAGGACTGGCTGTCCAGGCACCTGCCTGGTATTGCTGAGTGTGAATGTGCCAGGCCAAGAGCTGCTGCATTGCTGTGCATTTACTCAAACAGGAAGTTTTATGTCATCAAAGGTAAATTCTCCTTCTCTTTGTTGCTTCTTCAAAGAACTATACCAAACAAGGTGTTCCTCTTTATAGTGAAAATGTCCTTATTGAAGTATAAGGGAAGGCTCTTACACTGCCTAGTATCACTACTGTCCCATTGTTCATACAAGAAAGGACTAAGACGAGCACTCTAAGTGGTGCCTAAAAATTAGAATAATTATGGGGGTTCTGTCGTGGTGGGTCTAAATAGGCCTGAACATGTCCTGGCTTGCCCAGACGTGTTTCCCTGTTCTCTCTCTTTTGTGCTGGGGGGAGCAACCATGGGAAAGGAAAACAGAAGCTCAGGTTTCACCTAATGAAGGTTGGGCCTGGCTAACTGCCATTCTGATTGGCTATTCTGTGTCCAAAGGCCCATTAATTTCAGGCGTACATTGATAAAAAGGACATGAGCAGGTAACATGTGGCTCTCTCTGGTGTTGTACTTGTGCCTGCTGCAACTGCCATTGTTGCTTCTGTGTGCTCTCGGTGTTGCTGTCTCATTGCATCCTGCCTACCCCTTTGCAAGTTTCCAGCTATCTGGAGTCAAGAGGAACCATGTCAGAGATTGTGCTATACCCCCAGCTTCCTGAGAAGAGTCTAGGGGAGCTCCAAAGCCTCTAACAGCTCTGAAACCACAGACAGCAACCCCTTCGTGTGCTTTGGGCACTCTTATGCAGCCCCAGAAATCCAGAGAGAGTACATTGTGAGTAAACACTCAAAAGCCTCCAAGCAAATCTCCAGAAAGATTCTATAAATTCTTAGGTTAATCTGAGTACCTTCTGTTTTAGCAGCAGAAAGGAGCCTCTCAAGTCCCCAGGTGGGCAAAAGGTGTAAAGAAACTAAGAATCTCTTTCCAGTTTCAAGTTTAATACTTGTTATCTTGTTGCTAGTTAGGTTTCTTAAGTGTTCCAGATTCCCTGTTTATCTCTTTCTGTATGTTTTCATGACTGTGTGAAGAACCAATTATTATTAAAAATACTGGTTGGTAGTGAGTTTCTGAATAACAGAATTAATAAATTGTATTAATCTTCAAAATCATATCTCACATTATATCCAACCATTACAGCTTCCACTAAGCCAGTTCATACTGTCTGTAGTGCCAGGTAGTGTCAGCCTGGTGCAGACAAGGAAGGTAATGTATTGAGTAAGGAAAGGATTTGAAATCTCCCAGCATACACTAGTTGCTTGACAAAACAGCAGGCAGAAGCTTAAAAAGCAAACCGATATTTGGAAGCCTTGCAGTTTTTTCTCTGTCTTGTAGCAGCCATTGTGCTCTCTGATCAAAACAACCTCATGGGCATCTTTAATGGGCAGCAACATAGGGCAAACCCATCAGGGAAGCAATGCTTATTCAGGACCACAGTGCTCTTGCCAGGCAACAGCAACCAGAAACCCAGGAAGTTCCCAAAGGCACAATCTTGCATGGGTGGTATGCTGCACTGGGCTGAAATGGGATAGCTAGGCTTAACATAAATTCAGTTCTCAGTAGATGCAGTTACTGAGAAAATGGTTCCTTTCATTGTACTTCCTCCTGCCTATCTGCAAATGCCAAATCCTCGTGGCTTTAGCTAGCATGGATATCTGATGTGTGAGGTATTAGTCATTTCAAAAGAGGAAGGCTTGAAAGAAGTTTGGGTTTGGATGATTAAGATGCTATTAGAAGTCTGGAAGGCCTCTGTCCCTGAGAACAAAGGAAGCAATGAGAACTGCATGTCTTCTCCCTGTTCACCAGCCAAAAGGCAGAGGCTTCCATGTAAAAAAACCTACCAGAAGACAGGAGGCAAGTGATATGTTTAAATACAGCTATGTGTCAATGCAGGCAGCTGGAAGTGAGCCAGCAGAGCTGCTAGGAGACAGTGTGGTGGTGGGAGAGCTGTCTGCTGCCGAAATCTGCCCTGCCTTTCCTTTGGATTATGGTCAGAGTCTCATTTCAAGTCACAGTTAAATAAACCAAAACCTTGATGACGGCCTGCTGCTGGAGCACTTCTTCTGACCCTGTCCTGTGGCTCAGTTGGTGCTGTGTTTGGATGAAATTTTATCTTCCTGGCAGCTTTCGTCTCTAGGTTAGTATAGCCCCAAACTGCTGCTATTTGTTACTTTTTTTTTTCTTTAGAAGGGTATAGGGCACTTTCTACACATGCAAGTCCTGTTTGATGAAGAACAAACAAGCATCATCACACAGCAAATTTATTTTTCTTGTTTAGCAAAACTGTAGAATCAAGCCATGAACAGAACTGTTTCATTCTGAGCTGTGTAGACAAGAGAAATGAAAAACAGAAGTAGGATTAGAGAGCAAACCTGCCAGCCATGCATTTCTATCAGAAACACCTCTAACTTAGCAGAACACTGTCAGAGGCAGAGCATTATCTGTCTCATCATTGTCATAATGAATTGGGACCCACTTACTGATATTCAGGCTAGCATCTTAGCATGAGTTTTGTCAGCAACTTACTCCATAACAAGTTACTGGTTAAGTTTCTGAGCCTGCACAGTGGAATGTGGTACAGGTGCAGGCCTCTGTGGGAAGAAATCTGCCTGGTACTAATGGTCCATACCTGCCAAGTATGATGGACAATTCCACTGTCTATGACCATCACTTTGGAACGAAGCAATGGAACTGCTGTCATAAGAGACTGATGTCCTGGTGTTGCTAAGGGAACCATAAACTTAAGCAAACTCTGCTCATTATAATGTCATTATAATACAAAAACCTGCCTCCTGACCTCAGGCTATCTGCCTCCAAGGCAGATCACACCTTGGACACACATCATTGGGCCCAGATCACACTGTGGTCACTTCTCCCTGTCCATGCATGGAAGCCTTACTCGTGGGGGTGTGGTAGTTTGGGAGTTCCCTGCTCCCCTCCCCCCCCCCAAAAAAAATTACCCAGGCTATACTCAGACAGCTGGAAGTTAAGGAATGAAGCTTTATATTACAGATTTGCACAATATACAACCAGGTATTTACAATACGTTACAGATATTTGCAGATATATACAGTGAGAAGGTAATACAGAAACAGCATCCCCCTCCCAGAGATCAGAGTCTCTAAGAGGGGTTTTCAATCACCTTACCACCTTCCCCCACTTCTTACGTGCCAGGTAAGCAAGGTGGATCAGCCAGAGGAGGTTAGTAGCAGAAACTGGTTAATGAAATTACACAGATCCATCTAAGAACACAGGGAGAGAGAGATGCAGCAGCAAGCATTTCTCAAACAACTTTGAGTTATCTATGTTTTGCTTCAAACTTTTATACCATCTCAGTAAATGAATGAGTGGAGTAGAATCAAATTTTTTTTTCCTTTCTCAAAGTATAATCTAGTTTTTCATTAAAATCCTCCGGGGCAGAGTTGGGTGGAGTTCAGACATAGGCAGATGTGAAATTGAATATAAAAGGTGTCTCCCTAGCAACAGGATGAGTCACCAAAACATGAACAAGAAAACTTACAAGAAAGTTTTCCCCATCAAGATCAAGATCAGAAGGTCCAGCAGGACTTGACCTGGGACCAGAGAGATGTCTTTGGGACCCTCACATTGTTGATAGCTGTAGAGCTCTTTCCATTTTTCCTCTTCATTTTACTTTTACCCTTTCTCCTCTCATGTTTGTCTACCTCTCATGGGCAAACATTACAGTTTTACTGTTCGTAGAAGTAAAATCCCCTTTTCATGGTCACCTGAGATCACTTTGAGATCACACTAACGAACCATCACAAGTCAACTGTTTGGACCCTAACAAACACCACAAAACCAAGCCTGTTGTTTAATCTTTTTTCTCTTTTTTATGCCACCATATCTCCATGAAACACTAATTTGTGCATCCTCTGCCCTGCGCTGCTGTTCCTGGAGAAACAGGGCTGTTGCCCCTTGGGCTGCCTCTTCCTTGGTTCCCCACTATTTGCATCACGTGAAAGAGAATCTGGGAAGCAACACTGGTAGTATCAGAAATTAATGATCCAGAGCAACTGAAAAACCACAACAGAAAACTCATTTGTTCTAATGTACAAGGTCCAAGCCTAGAAGCTGTGCATGCTGAAATCTGATGTTTAAGGGTAGGAGAAATACAAGGGAGAGAGGAAAGTGTGTTGTCAAAATACTTAAAATCAGCACCCAGAAGACCAACTGCCTGCAGACAAGTTCATTTGTGCTCCCACAAATCAGTCTGCCCTTAATGTTTACTAGAAGCAGAATGAGGAGGAGCCAGTCCACAGGCACTAGAAAAATAAGCTTTGCTATTTATAAAGGTCCTATTTCCTCACCAAAGAGCAAACAACCAATAGCTATTTGCAGTATGAAATCCCATGCAAAGATAAGGATCCAGTTCCAACATACCGTAGGACACGTCAGCAAAGTGGGCACCACCACCTCTCCCTGCTCTTTCTCACTTTGCTCATGTGTAGCTGAAGAAAATATCCTTCCTCTTCTGTTTGCATCAGTAGAAAGTTTATATATAAAATACCTCCTCCTGAAGTGAAGGCCAGCTTTGAACTGAGCCTCCCAGTTCATTCCTGCAAGTCAGGCTCCTGGAAACAACTTCTGGTCAGGATTACCTGAGGCTGATCAGACCGCTGTTAAAGGAAACTCAAAGCCTTGTGGTGCCTCTTTATACCATTGCACAGTGTTTCCCAACTCTCCAACCCCTCAGACAGCATCACTCCATAAAGAGATAGAATGTCCCAAGGGCCAGACCTGGTCATGGCAGGGTATTGTAACATCACGTGTTGGTTTGAGCTAATTGGAGAATTTGAGTGAGAAATTAGACTATTGCCTGAGAGAGAGTTAAACACACAGTGTCACTTCACCAAGTTTTACTGAGGCAGAGAAAAAAATATTGTTTTAAGAAATGTTCTCAAAACATCCAGATAGCCAGCCTGCTTTGGGTCTGTGCTGGCTCCGGCTGCTTTTTCCTTTGTCTCTCAGTCTTGGTGGCTGAATTCAGAGTAAAATCACTAAACCTACTAACCTTTTCTCCTACCATTAATCTCTCTGATCTTCAGCTTATCTGCAGCATCAAGAGGTGGTGAGATAAAGCTGGGGGAAGGGGGGAAAAGGTGGTAGGGGGGTTTGGTTTCCCTCTCTTGGGGATTTTGGTCTCCGAGAGGGGTGTGGTGTGTGTGTATTCCCTTTTTTACTGTATATTTCTGTAAATATCTGTTATATCTTGTAAATATTTGCTTGTATATTTGCATTGCTGTAAATATAAAGCTTCANGTATATTTGCATTGCTGAAAATATAAAGCTTCATTTATTAACTTCCAGTGTGTTTTTCTGAGTTTTAGCCGGGGTTTTAAAAGGTGGGGGAGCAGGTCACTGCAAACCCACTACACATCGTTATTGGATTCTGCTTCCCAGTATCACAATACATAAAGCAGTGCCTGGCTGATATCGCTCTCTTCTCTTCTCTTCTCTTCTCTTCTCTTCTCTTCTCTTCTCTTCTCTTCTCTTCTCTTCTCTTCTCTTCTCTTCTCTTCTCTTCTCTTCCCTTCCCTTCCCTTCCCTTCCCTTCCCTTCTCTTCTCTTCTCTTCCCTTCTCTTCTTCTCGAGAAGAGTTTGCACCTCTGCTTATCTGACAGTGTGTGCATGGGAGATGGCTCCTAGCTGGCAGGGAATTGTGAGATGCGTCATGAGGCCTGATGAACCCTTGCAGGCCTGAGGTGGGGAGGGCAGTTCTGGCTTACTCGCAGGCCTGCTGGGCTTGGATGGGGTAGAAGGTTCTAGAAGGTTTTAGTCCAATAGACTTGGCCTGGTTTGTGAATGTGTTCATTCTACCTGAATGCCTTCTGTACATACATACCTGTAAATAGAACCTCCCTTTAAACTTCCAATCGGTGTGCAGCGTTTTCATTTTTATTCTCCAAAAGTAGTAAATATAACTTCTGTTCTCCAGCCCTGGATGGCTCATGGCCCTAAACTGGGGAAAACTGTGAACCAGTCACTAGTGGTGTGCCCCAGGGATCAGTGCTGGGCCCTATCCTGTTCAATATCTTTATTGATGACCTGGATGAGGGGATTGAGTCCATCCTCAGTAAGTTTGCAAATGACACCAAGTTAGGAGCAGCGGTTGATCTGTTGGAGGGTAGGAGGGCACTGCAGTGGGACCCAGCAGGCTGGATGGGTGGGCAGAGGCCAATGGGATGAGATTTAAGAAGACTAAGTGTAGGGTTCTACACTTTGGCCACAACAACCCCAGGCAGCGCTACAGGCTGGGGACAGAGTGGCTGGAGAGCAGCCAGGCAGAGAAGGACCTGGGGATGATGGTAAGTAGTAGGCTGGACATGAGCCAGCAGTGTGCCCAGGAGAGCCAATGGCATCCTGGCCTGCATCAGGAACAGTGTGGCCAGCAGGACAAGGGAGGGTATCCTTCCCCTGTTCTTGGCACTGGTTAGGCCACACCTTGAGTACTGTGTCCAGTTCTGGTCCCCTCAATTCTAGAGAGATATTGAGGTGCTTGAAAGCATCCAGAGAAAGGCAACAAAGCTGGTGAGGGCCTGGAGCACAACCCTATGAGGAGAGGCTGAGGGAGCTGGGGTTGTTTAGCCTGGAGAAGAGGAGGCTCAGGGCTGACCTCATTGGTGTCTACAACTACCTAAAGGGAAGTTGTAGCCAGGTAGGGGTCAGTCTCTTCTCCCAGGCAACCAGCAACAGAACGAGGGGACACAGTCTCAAGTTGTGCCGAGGGAGGTTTAGGCTGGGTATTAGGAGGAAGTTCTTCCCAGAGAGAGTGATTTGCCATTGGAATGGGCTATACAAGGAGGTGGTGGAGTCACCATCCCTGGAGGTGTTCAGAAAGGACTGAATGGAGCACTTAGTGCCATGGCTAGGGCTGAGTGATAGGTTGGACTGGATGATCTTGGAGATCTCTTCCAACTTGACTGTTTCTATTCTATTCTATTCCAANCCAACTTGACTGTTTCTATTCTATTCTATTCCAAAGTAGAAGAAGCAAGACAGTAATTTCTAGCAAGCTCAGAGTCTTTGCTGGCATTATGCATACACATCAGCAGAAGAGGCAAGAGAAAGAGCAATTTCCTTCATAGTCATCTTCCAGATTACTGAGATGCTGGATTGTTTAGCAATTCACTACACAGAATTCCTTTCAGTAAAGAAGAGGATCCAATGTCTCCTACAGAGATGCAGAGGAGGACCAGTGATAGATATAGGAGTAGACCTGTGCTTTCAGTAATGCACCTGTGACCCAGTCTGGCAGGACTTTGTATAAAAGGAGCTGCATATTTGTAGTTGGGTTTCTGGTAATAAGAAGCTTCAGAGATAAGGAGCAAGATGAGTTCAGCTAAACCCCAGTATGATCAGGCTGTTTATGATTTTTTTCAATCATAGCACCTTCCAACATATCTCAGGTGTGCCCTTGCTGGTGGCAGATCTCCTGTGGCAGCAGCATATGCAGAGGCATAGCACCCAGTGATTCCAGTACTGAGAGTAATGCTGTGGACATGTCCAGATCTTTGGCTGGAACAACTGCTCTCACTGCACTCATTTCCACTTGTTCACCACAGAGTGAACAGATTTTCTTCATGATAGGGAGATCTGCCAGGTAGCAGAATCAATCATGCTTCTGTCGAGCATGTTGTTAAGGCAGGAAGGCTTCCATTAAATCAGCAAGGGTGTTAATTTATAGCATGTTTGCTACTCTTGTCCAAATACTTTTCCAGATGAGGGCCCATTCCCTCATGCTTGCTGCATGGTAATCACAAAGACTAACATGAATTTCCTTTAACTGCTGTGGCTGATGCAGTCCTTCACCCTCTGCTATGGGCTCCTAGCCTCCATCCACATGAGGCTGAGCTGCTGCTCAAATTGCATCAGAAAATGTGTCTGGTTGAAATAAAATCTAAGGGAAACACATATATGTATATATTTATGGAGTTTTGTTGCCTAAATGTGGCTGTTTATGGTAGGGAAAAATACTTAGAACATTGCAAATGCAAAGCCAGGTTTTGTAAAACTGCTGTTTGGACAAACTCTAAGTTATTGTGTACCAAGAGCTAATCACTAATGGAGTCTGCATCTACCAAAACAGTGATACTGTCCTGCTCAAAGTTGAACAACAAAAGGTTTACTACTGGGCAAACAACAAACTAATGAGCAAAGGAATTAACATTAAATGTATAAACCATTATTACTTTATTGTTTGGGCAAATGCAATTACTAATTGCACCCAAAAGGCAAGGTTTCTAGTTTAGAACAAAATACTTCGGAGTACACCTGTTTCATCTGACCTCACTGGCGCGTATCAGTTCAAGTCAGTCAAAGTTTGGGGTTTCAAAAAGTCTTTTTAGTGTAGTGTCCCATCAATTATCACAAAACCTTACAGACAAGATGGGCCTGAGATGGACCTGAATGACTCTTGGACCACAAAGAGTCAAAGAACTCCAGAGCTGTGTGCTGCCATCAGGCAGTCCTTTCCACTGCTTTACATTTTGGTGCATTGCTTATATGACATGTAGCGACGTGACACACAACAATGTGGTGTCATCGTGCTTTTTTTCCATGCAAGTAAAAGGCAACAGAGAATTTTACCTACTTTTATCCAGAAAGAGATGCTCAGTCCACTGCTTTCACTCCCATTTGTTGTGTGAATGCAGATATAGATTATGGGTAATAAGTCTGCAGCAGCAGCTGTTGCAAGCACGTACTCAAGAGGAGATGAGTCAGCAAGAAATGAAAACAGAAACTAGACTACATATAATAGTGATCTCTTTTGTATGACACACAGAGATTAACAAGTGACAAACACTCTAAGTCCATTAGCAGGTCGAGGGAGGTGATTCTCCCTCTCTACTCCACCCTGATGAGACCCCACCTGGAGTACTGCGTCCAGTTCTGGAGCCCCTATTGCAAGAGGGATGTGGACATGCTGGAATGTGTCCAGAGAAGGGCCGCGAGGGTGATCAGAGGGCTGGAGCACCTCTCCTATGAGGACAGACTGAAAGAGTTGGGGCTGTTCAGTTTGGAGAAGAGGAGGCTCCAAGGTGACTTTATTGTGGCCTTCCAGTATCTGAAGGAGGCCTACAGAAAAGCTGGGGAGGGACTTTTTAGGCTATCAGGCAGTGACAGGACTAGGGGGAATGGAGCAAAGCTGGAGGTGGGAAGGTTCAGACTGGATGTGAGGAGGAATTTCTTCAGCATGAGAGTGGTGAGACCCTGGGAGGGGTTGTCCAGGGGGGGTGGTTGGGGCCACATCCCTGGAGGTGTTTAAGGCAAGGCTGGCAGAGGCTGTGGACAGCCTGATCTAGGGTAGGGTGTCCCTGGGCATGGCAGGGAGGTTGGAACTAGATAATCCTTGTGGTCCTTTCCAACCCTGACTTATTCTATGATTCTATCAATGCTCCTATAAATGGGGAAACATAAGAAAATGTCAATATAACTTGAATTGCTCTTACATTTGCAATAGCCAGAAGGAAAACCCAAAAGGAGAACAGAAATCCCCAAAACAAGAACTGAAAACTACTAGTCTTCTTTGGGTGAAATGGGTGCAAAAAGTAGTCCTAATAAACTCCTGTTTCATGTGCCAAATTTCAGCCAAATAAAGGATTTTTAAAACTATTTAATAAATAGTTAAAAGCCTGGGATCACTACAGAAATGCTGGCACAGCAGAAACTGCTGCTGATTGCTAGAGGAAGTCATTGCAACACCAGCCCTTGTCCGTCCTATTGCAAAGCCATGTGACATGGGCCTGGATAAAATAAGTCGTTTGTACCCAGATCAGGATATCTTAGCAGGAGGCAACACTACAGCCTCCTTCCCTCCCTGGATAAGGAGCTGGTCACTGTTCCCAAAACTCACTGTCTGTCCAGGGTCCCATCTCTACTCTGTTGTGCCTTGTGAAAAAATTCCTAAATTCAGTGCTCAGTTGTTAAAAATATATGGGGTGCATGAGAGAAAAATAATTCGATGAATACAGCCTTGGATCACTCTGTCAGAGCTCCTTAATGATCTAGAAGGTACCAGGGTCCTCCTGCTTCATGAGTGCTCTGTGAGACATGGTCAATAGCCATAAACACCTTCTGCAAAAAGAGTGCATTTTCTACAAACAGATCCCATTGTCTCCTGATGCTATTAATAACACAAAAAGTAGTGTTTTCTCTTGAAAAAAACCACATCTGTGTTCTCTGCAGTGGAGAACAGGCAGCAGAAGGTGGCAGTTAAGAAAACCTCTGTGCTGCCATTTCTGAAGCAGAGCAGAGAGCATGTCTTCCTAGCACATAAACGAGAAGACTCACAGAATCACAGAATATTAGGGGTTGGAAGTGAACTTGAAAGATCACCTAGCCACATCTCCCTGCAAGAGCAGGACACACAAGGAATGCATCCAGGCAGGTTTTGAATGTCTCCAATGAAGAAGACTCCACAACCTCTCTTGGGTAGCCTGTTTCAGTGCTGTCAACCTCAAAGAAAAAAGTTTTTCCTTATGTTTACATGGGACCTCCTATCCTCCCCATTGCGCCTTGTCCTACCACAGGATATCACTGAGAAGAGCCTGGCTCCATCCTCCCAACACTCACTCTTCATGTATTTGTAAACATTAGTGTGATCACCCCTCAGGTCATGCCTCAGTGTCCTTTTCCCCAGGCTAGAGACCCAGCTGCTTCAGTCTTTCCTTTTAAGGGAGATGTTCCACTCCTATAATCATCTTACTGGCTCTGTGCTGTACTCTTTCAAGCAGTTCCCTGTCCTTGAACTGAGGGGCCCAAAACTGGACACAAAATTCCATATACAGCCTCACCAGGTCAGAGTAAACCTGCTAGCCTCTAGCAGGCTCCTTTGACTTGCTAGCCACACCCCTTTTAATACACCCCAGGATGCCATTGGCCTTCTTGGCCACCTGGGCACGTTGCTGGCTCACAATCATCCCGTTGTCCAACAGGACTGTCAGGTCCTTTCCTCCAACATCTCACTCCCCAGCCTACACTGGTACATGTAGTTGTTCTTTCCCAAACAAAAGACTACACTTCTCCTTTCATTAAATTTCTCCCCACTTAACTCTCCAGCCTGTCCATGTCTCACTGGTGTGTCAGCTGCTCCTTCCTCCCAGTTTTCTGTCATCAGCAAACTTGCTGATAGTGCACTCTGTTCCCTCTTCCAGGTTGTTCATGAACATATTGAACACTACTGGTCCCAGTACAAACCCCTGAGGGACTCCACGAGATACATGCCTCCAACTAGCCTGTGTCCCATTGACTGCAACTCTCTGACTTCTTTCCCTTAAGCACTTCACAGTCCACCTCGTTATCTTTCCTTTAACCACTTCATAGTTCATCTCGTTATCATTCAGACCACACTTCCTCAGTTTAGCTGCAAGGATGTTGTGAGAGACAGCATCAAATGCTTTCCTGAGATCAAGATAAACCACATTCACTGCACAACCATCATCTATCCACCTGGTTACATCCTTATAAAAGGCTATTAGGTTGGTTAAGCATGACTTCCCTTTGGGATTTCCTCCAGCAATTGCTTGAAAAGGCCAAAGTCTGCCCTGCTGAAATCCACGGCTGTGATCCTGATACAAGAAAATTAGAGTTACACATTTCTGGGAATGTCAG
>VWZI01021465.1:0-10500 GCA_013396835.1 Psilopogon haemacephalus
GAACCTCTCCTCTCCTCTCTGAACCTCTCCTCTCCTCTTACCTACCAGCCACAAAAAACCCCAAACACTTAATTGTAAAAGGAGGTTGCTTTTACTTCTCCCTACTTTGAGTAATGCAGAAGCCTTCACAAATAAGGTGTTATAAATCACTGTCTAAATGCTGAACAAAACATAGAATCTATGTTTTTATTCTGATCTTTTAGTATGGATAGTATTTACATCAGTACGTAAACACTTTTTCCTCTTTTTTTTAATACTTAAAAAAAAAATTCAAATTAAAATTCTGAGCGTTGGATGATGTTCACAAAAAAGTTTCCTTCAGTGTGATTAAAATGTCTTTTTTTTTCTTCTTGTTAGATTGAATGTTTCTTTGTAAAACCATAATAAAGCCAAGCAATTTTGCTGTCCATAGCTATTTTCTGAGGACATATGATGTGTCATTTTATTTTTCCATGCCTATGCTAAGAAGTCTCAATATATCAGCCTCATTTTACTCAGTGTATTTCCAGATTTATTGTTTGATTTTTGAAGCCTGTCTGTTACAGATTGTCCTTAATTTTTTAGTCAGGCGATGCAGAAGTAAATGCAATATTTCAGATATTAATAACAGTGTTTTGATTTTTATCATTTTCTTTGTGATGTGTACATTTCTGGGTGATGATGAACAAAATAGACAACCAACAGGTCACATTGAGCAGTTTGCAATAAGCCTCAGATTTCATCCTCTATCATTGTAATTTAATGGCAGCAACATGAATGTACAAATAAAAGTTTTCCTTTAAATAATGGTGGTTAAATTTACCGTTCACCTCTGCTGCTCATTCATCCTTACAGGTTCCCTAATCAGTGGTATTACTGCATCACAGAATTATAAAAACATTCAGGTTGGAAAAGACTCCCAGGATCATCAAGTCCAACCTAGAACCCTGCTTTACAAGGTTCACCCTGACCACTCTTGCTGGGAAAAAATGTTTCCTAATGTCCAGTCTAAACCTCCCCAGTTGCAGCTTGAGACCATTCCCTCTTGTTCTATCACTAATTACCTGTGAGAAGAGACCAGCAGAAGCCTCTCAAGTAGTTTCAGACAGCAATGAGGTGTCCCCTCAGCCTCCTATTTTTTCAAACTAACCAGCCCCAGCTCCCTCAGTCACTCTTCAAAAGATTTATTCTCCAGTCCCTTCCCCAGATTTGTTGCCCTCCTCTTGCACTTGCTCCAGCACCTCCACATCCCTCTTCTATTCAGATGCCCAAAATTGAACACAGAACTTCAGATGTGGTCTCACCAGAGCTGACTACAAGGGGACAATGACTTCCCTGCTCCTGCTGGCCACAGTATTTCTAATGCAAGCCAGGATGCCTTTGGCTTTCTTTGACACCTAGGCACACTGCTTTTTTTATACTCTTTATAACATGAAAAGAACAAATGTGAGACAGGGAACCCTTACTGTCATGCCAAAAAAAAAAAAAAGGAGTAATGATAAAAAAAGAAATTAACACCTCAATTTAATTATATTTCCTATTTTGCCTGACCTGCGATGACATTCAATATCTTCTAGTTCTTGTAGTTCTTCATTTGTCTGTGTGTAGTGGTTAATGTTCTTTATTTCTTTGGAGTAACAATTTTAGCTTTTTTGTGTAGTTCTGTTGCTGTCTCATCAAATAGTTATTTTCCTTCCTCCTTTGTCTTCTGAAGAGAACTTCTCACTTTATTTCCTTTCAGCTTCTAATATATGTGCTTTGAATCTCCCTCTTGCAACCACTTAAATCTTTCCATTCACTACACTGGAAGCTCTGGGTAGCTATGTGGAAGTTTAATACTCTGTGCTCAGAATAGCACACAAGTTAAAAGGAAAGGGCCGATGTGAACATTTCCCAGACTGGAACAATTCATTTCCAGATACCAATACTTAGAGACCAACATAACAGCTTGAGGCAAGAAGGAGGAATAGAAAGCATTAAAGATCAGTTCACTTAAAACAGAAAACAGACACAGAAGAAGACAGAAATAGGCAAAGTATCTTAAATTGTACAAATCTATCTTGTAAAAAAAAAAATAATAATAATGTATGTTTCATCTGCAGCTTGAAGAGTGGACATTTTATCTTCTGGGGACTGGTCTTCCTCCTGAGCTGATGGAACTAACCAGCATAAGAGCATGCATTGGCCAGTGTTCTTCTGCCATCATATCCTTCAAAAATCCAACTCTTGAGAACGTGGTGGTGGATGTCATCCTGACAGGTACAAGGATTTGGATTTTTTTGAGGTGCAGGGAAGAATTTAAGCTGAAAGTGTAAGTGGGATGTGGTTACGTTTGCCTCATTCTATTTCTTTGCAACAGAGATATTGTGCACCATCATTCATGTCCACCCAGGAAACCCCTGCAGACTGCATTGTAGGAGCTAAGAAATAACACAAACCTTTAACAACCGCTCACAGTAGACCTCTTTGGTCATACAGCCTCACATACACATGCCTCTGGTTGTCAACTATGAACTGCACTGTGTTGATTCTCCCCCTCTGCTCTAGTGATACCACACCTGGGAGTCAATTCTGGGGCTCCCAACACAAGAAGGACATCAAACTATTGGACAGAGTCCAAAGGAGTGCCACAAAGATGATCGGAGGGGTAGAGTAACTCCCTTATGGGTACGAGCTGCAAGATTGGGGATGTTCAGCCTGGAGAAGTAAGGCTTCAGGGACACCTTATACTGGTCTTCCAGCCCTTGAAGAAACCTGGAGAGAGTTTTTTTTTCCATGGGCTTGTAGCAATAGGATGAGGTTCTGTGGATTTCCTTTCCTGAAATGTTTGTGCATATGTTTGCACAAGCTCAAGGTTAGCAAAGAGGAAACCAAGAACAGCAGTTTCAGGCCACTGGCAAGAAGGCCACAATCTGATCATAGTCACTGAAGCAATCAGTGACAGTGTGTACAATTGGAGCAGGGTTGTGGATGGGTACAGCCCATTTGAAAAGTATAGAGAAGACCAATTTGACCATCCTCACCTCAGCCCCAGTAGGATCATTGGATACATCCTTTTGTGATATGTGTAGCCCATAATTGCACATCCTCTTGCAGTCCATTTCCAAGAATGTGAAGGTCAGGTAGGTAATCAGTAGTAGCCAAATGAATTTGTTAAGTGCAAATCATGATTGAGGAATGTGATTGTCTTCTATATGGAAATTAGTGATTGTGCAAATGAGGGAGGAGCAGTGGGTGTAATATACCATGATTTAGTAAGGCTTCTGTTACTATTTGTTGTAGCATCCTTGTTTGGAAGCTGAGGGAGTCTAGGTTTGATGAACGGAGTGCCAAGTGAATTGAAAACTTGGCTGAACCATTGGTCTGAAATTACAGTGATCAACATCTTGACAGTCGGCTGCTGGCTGGTAATGAGTGTAGTAGCCCAGGGGTCATCACTGGGGCTCCTATTATTCAAGACCTTTATTAATGACACAGGTGATGATGGAGAGTGCAATGTAAATTAGAGGAAGCATCTGACATGATGAATGGGAGCACTTCAGTCCAGAGCTACCTTGATAAATTGTTAGTACGTCTCTTTTTTGAATTGCTCTTGTTTGTCAACTCATCATCCCTGGAGCAGCTGAAGATGCAGTTAGCAATGCAATTTTCCTTCTAAAATGTGAAGCGTTTTTGGTTTTCCCTTTCATTCCATCTACCCTTTGCACTTATCTTATCTCAGACAATTGCAGAAGTACTGTGAATTACTAGCTGTGCAGCCCACTCTATTTGACCAGTAAGTAACTGATTATATAATCCCTTAAAGGGTAGGTGTGCATTACACCTGTGGTGTAAAGGTTCCCATTGTCCATCAGGGAGTGCAGCATGTTGTATTCTAGTGTAAAATCCAAGCTGCTGTTCTGATCTGTACAGCAAGAGTACTTCTGAGAAAACAACTGTTTCACTTGTGGAGCATAAATCTAGAGCAGAATTTAGAACTCTAATCCTATGAAGTATTATTTATTAAAAAAAAAGCAAAAAAAAGTCAAACTTACCTGCAGTGCAATTTCATCAGAAATTATTTATGGAGCTTAAATATTGGCACTAAAACCTAATGAATTGTGATGTCATCTTTCTAACTGTAGAGCATTAACTTGTCCCTGGGAGATTTTCACTAATAGAAAGCAAAGGCAACTGACTTAGCCAGTGAAAGACTAATGATTGGTTTTATGCATCAGAAGTGTTCAGTCCTCATTTTTCTTTACACATCAGTAGTTCTGACATGACAATAATCTAATATTTCTGTGAGCTATGGAATGATGAATTATTAAAAAAAAAAAAAAAAAAAAAACAAACCCAAGACATTTCTACTGTCATCTTTATGGAAATAAAACCACACATGTCCTTCAAAAGCTGTCCTGAATTTGTTAACGAGCTTCATATGTAATGTTAATTTTCCAATTGAATTGCTACTGGTGAGCTGTTTGCTTGTTTTTAATCACAATAAAGGATTTGAGTTACTCACTCAAGCTGTCTTTAAGGCACAGTTGTGCATGCCGTAATTTGGTCTCCATAGAAATATTTACTGTAATTCCTATTTCCTTCTTTGCAGAGGAAGAGAAATATAGGACACACATGTTCAGCTCAGTATTTCTGGCCCTTACATACCCTGGAAAATGCTTTCCGTAATGGCACATATATTTAGATGAACTTTCATGTTCTCAAAACATAGTTTACCTGGAAATTAAGCAAACAGCATTTTAATATGCTGACTTCAATATCCTATATACCACAGCAAAGCAGATATGTTAGCCTACTGTGCAGTAAAAGCTAATTAACTTTTCCCCCCCAGGGCTTAGTTCTGTTTAATATCAGTGACATGGATGAGGGTATTGAATGTACCCACAATATGTTTGCAGGTGACACAAAGCTGAGTGGAAGTGCTGAGGGCAGGAAGCCTCTACAGAAGGCAGACTTCTAAATGAGTTTCCCTGAATTATTTACTATTTATTTATTTATTTATTTATTAAAGATCAGGAAAAGTCCACTTGTGATGTCAGTGCATCTGTCCTATCCAACGCCACCAGTCCAGAATCTGCTTTTCATCTTCTGCTTAAGCAGCCACGAGGTATGTCATTTCTTGAATTGTACTCTGAAGTTTTCTTACATGCTCTGTTTAACGGTACCTGATAGCTAAAAATTCTACAATATTCAGTAAATTGGCTGCAACTGCTCACAAAGAGCTGTGTTTAAAATATCAACTGATGAATTGTGAGAACAATTGTCAATGAAGTTTCCTTGTTGTACTTACCCTAGAAGTTAATAATCTGAGGTGCTTCCAGTACTGTTCCTCTGAAGTTTGTATTGGTCCATTTTATGATGGTTATTTTTCTTCACCTCAGCAATGATTTTCTTGGACTTGTGAGGGGTAATTTGTCTTACAAACAATCTTACTACAATTAAAAAAATGTAGTGGGTTTGCAGTAACCTGCCCCCCCACCTTTTAGAACCCCGGCTAAAACTCAGAAAAACACACTGGAAGTTAATAAATGAAGCTTATATTTACAGCAATGCAAATATACAAGCAAATATTTACAAGATATAACAGATATTTACAGAAATATACAGTAAAATAGAAATACAGACACCACACCCCTCCTGGAGACCAAAATCCCCAGGAGAGGGAAACCAAACCCCCCTGTACCACCTCTCCCTCCTCCCCCCAGCTTTATCTCACCACTTGATGATGCTGCAGATAAGCTGAAGATCGGTCAGAAAGATTAGTGGCAGGAAGGAATGAATGGTTTTAGTAATTTTACTCTGAATTAGTTCAAAGGCAGAGAGACAAAGGAAAGAAGCTGCGGAAGCCTGCTCGACCCAGAGCCGACTGAACTGCGCAAGCACACTGGCTTATCTGGATGTTTTGGGAACATTCTAAAACAACCTTCTTTCTTCTCTCTCATTCAAAACTGGGTGAAGGGACATAGTGTTTAATTTCTCACTCTCAGGCAGCAGTCTAATTTTTCACACAAATTCTCCAATTAGCTCAAACCAACACAATCCACCCCTGTCACTTCACTCAGTTTTAATGAGAAATATCTATCTAATTTAAACTTACTATCAAAGTACAAATGTCATGTGTGAGACAAAGCAATTACTTATAAAATAAACAAGAAGTGTGACTTCATAACAGGTGCTGCAAGTGTAATATTAAAAGGATGAATGAGCCCCTATAGTAAGGTAGCCTGGGTATATTCCTGGGAAAGAGTTTGAATTAAGAGGTTAAATCCAAATAAATGGAGCTATATGTTAGGACAGGTGAGATGAGCAATAGCTTTAGAAAAATGTTTATGAAATAATAAGTAGAAAATGATCAACTGTTAAAATTTAGTGAAATTTAAACTGAAATTAATCATAAAGGTATTTTTAACTAGAAATTCCATGGGTTTGATAAAAGTACAGATGAATACACTTGAAAAATAATATTTACAAATATTTAAACTATTATCAGTACTTATTTTGCCAATTTATTCTTCAACAAATCATAGCTTCTGAAGTACCAGAAAGGAAAAATACACAATTGCTGAGAAATTTATTCACAAATAAAATTTTCCTAGCTTGAAGGATCAGTTAATAAAAAATGGAGGAGCAAGAACTTCCAAAACCAAGTCAATTAAACATTTATAACTTACTTTGACCCTTTAGTGTATTAATGGAAGAGAAAACAGGAAATGGACATGACAATTACTTGTTTCTAGATATGCATATCTTTCTCTTCAGACTGGCCAGTCCTTGCAACCTGTTCCAGTGTCTCAGCACTCTCACGGTAAAGAGTTTATCCCTAATATCCAATCTGAATTTATGCACTTCTAGTTTTGCTCCATTCTTCCTCGTCTTATCACTACATGACATCCTAAAAAGTCCCTCCCCAGCTTATCTGTAGGCCTCCTTCAGATACTGGAAGGCCACAATAAGGTCACCTCAGAGCCTTCTGCTCTCCAGACTGAACAACCCCAGCTCTCTCAGTCTGTCTTCCCAGGAGAGGTGCTCCAACCCTCTGATCATACTCATGGCCCTTTTCTGGACACATCATCCTCACTGCATGACAGGAAGGGGTTGGATGGGGCTTATGTGACTTGGATTATATTCTACAGCATGCAAAGTTTCCTGTTTTTTGTTTTTGTTTTTTTTTCCCCAGCTGCTGGGCATGGGTGCATCCTTTTTTCTGATCCTTTAGTTTGAGGGCTTTATCCCGTTTTGTCTTTTCCCCTGCTGCTGCACACACCAGTATTTTTGTTTTCTTTTGTTTAATCTAATATCCTTGCGATGGAACAGTAAATTCTCCTTACCTCAACTAACATCTCCTCCTGCCGGGTCCTTTTCCTCTTTGCCCACCTGCAGGCACAGCAAGAAAGGAGAAACCCCTCTGTCATAAGCAGACTGCTGGGGTTCAGCTGCCAGCTGACTGAAAGCTAAGACACCACTGTTCCCTATAAGAAAGAAATAATACTTTGAAAGCATGTTGGAATTTAATACTCTTCTTAGCAGACTTCCTGGAATATGATTGCTAGATCATTTTGTGGTCACAGACATGCTTCAAAATTATTACTGATGGCAGAATTTCTCTGACTTCTTTCCTGCCTTGGCTTCCCCATAGCAACATAAGTCTTCTGGACTGCTTGGTCCTGTTTCCCAGTAACACTGACTGCATTGCTTCACTTGGGCCTGATACTGAAGCTGTGATCTTGATTTGCCTTTGACATACAGTTGAACTTTATGGCCATTTTATGCTATTTTGTGGTTTAGCTGATGTTCCAGGTGCTCAGTAAGCTTGTCTGTTGTGAACGACTTCATGTAGCATCACCCAAGAGCAGAAAGTAGGGCAGTTATCTGAACCCAGATTTTTGATATCTCTCTTTACATTTCACACAAGCTTCTATATTTTAAAGGTGTGATGTCACTTAGTCCATTTTCATCTCTTTCCCCCTTTTTTCCCCCCCTGAGATCTATATGATTAGCTATTTAATTTTGCCCTCTAACTTTGCTTTAGTGTATTTCTTAACTCTCCCAAGCACTTAGGAAGGAAAGATAAAATATATTTGATAAAGGTATACATTGTTAAGGAGGCATTTTCCATAAAGCTGTCTACACTGTTAAATGACTTTGGTGGCAATCAAATTTGAGGAATTAAAATTCTGTGTGTGCACTTTGGAAGCCTGTTACTATTATAGCTTTGTGTTTTATTCAACAGTGTTTGAGAAAGCGTTTTAATACACTCTTCATGGCATATACAGTCCACTATGATTATAGATAATTTGGCTTTTAAACTAATTTTACCTGGGAAATGGCATACATTTTGTTCAAATCCTCAGACCACATCCCTAAAATGTTAGACTTCAAGTCTTCATTTTTTAATTCTGTACTTTTATACGTCTGCTTTTTTTCTTTCAGTAACTTTGCACACACAGTCTGGTTTTTTTTGGTGAACTTTTGTTTGTTTTTACTTTTTTTTTTTTTTTTTTATGATTGCTTTCAAAGACTGAAAACCAATAAACCAACATTCTTGATTTTCCTGGCTCTTTAGTTGCTAGGAAGACTGTCTATTTGTAATGCTTTGGTTATCACAAAATGTCTTGAAGCGCTAGGTAAAAAAACAGCTGTGAGAAATATTTCTCCATTCCAAAAGACTATGTTGAAAAGATTTTGCAAAATGTTAGCCTCCCTTTCCTCTTCTGTGTTTTAACTACATCTTGTGACTAAGCTTCGGTCACCCACAACAAGCAGAAATCATTTTGTGCTTAGATCAGGAAGGAGTCAACATTCAAATGATGGATTCTGTAGGGAAAGGATGTCCAAGCAATAGAGAGACAGAACAGCCAGCTATATATACAATATGTATAAGTATTACAAATAATTACAATTCTATTATGATATTTTTATCTTCATAAACAGTTATTAATAATGAAATTGTAGAAGGACAGACACCCTGAGACCCCACTGCAAACCAAAGTGAAAGAAGCTATCCTAACTAGGAGAGTCACTTTAAAAAGAAGCCGTTTGCTTCTTTTCAGGGTTTTAGATTCAATATTTCCTTCTTTTCAGCATATCTTTTCACAGGGGAACTGAAGGAATTAGACTTCCATTGAAATGCCAGAAGATTCAGATGCTAGATTTTCTTTTAAGTTCCTTAGTCTGAGTATTTTCCTATTTTATCTATTCAAGTCTTTCTTTCTGGCAAACTTTTGCTACTTTAGTTTTGATTATCTTTCATTAACGTTTATTGCCTTGCCTGAGTTTCCACCTTTTCAAACTACCAAGATTCACTTTTCCAAGCAAAACTGTTCAGCAGATGTACTATTCACATGAATAGTTAACAAGCTGTGGTACATTAATTACTTATGCTACACAAGATTCAATCAGGAGTTATACAGCCTAGCATCCAGCCAAAGACTGCCTTTGTCAGTTAGAGTGACCTCTGATGCCCATTAGATTATGCAGATGCTAGCATATGGAAAAACAAAGTTCCCAATACTTGGTGTAAATTTTCTTGAACCATTTTCTAGATAGTGTATAGGACTTCTAGTCTGGATTTATATGCAAGGAAGATTTAAAACTTGAATGTAAAGGCAGCTTCATTAATATGTAGTGACCACAATAACTATAGAATCTGAGCACTTAATTTAGGAAAACAATTTAAAACTTATGTAAAACTAGGGAAAGCAATTCAAATTGAACCTGGGCTGGTTTGAAGCTTAGGATTCAGCCTGTTGGTTTGAATTTTTTCTCTCCCTGCTGGCTCTTCTACTGACCAGTTAGCTTTGTAACATGCTGTGTCATGGTATGTTAATCATTTCAAGACTGTGTACCATTTATGCAGAAGGCTTTGCAGAGAGACGTAGGCACCTGTGTAAGTCTTCATGTCTAGCATCATGAGACTGATTCATCATAGGTGGAGGCAGAATGAGGTCAGAAAAGACTGAAGGCAAGGAGCAGGCAAACAATATTCTGGAGTCAACCATCAGTGGCTCCCAGTGGTACTGTTCTCAAGCTGCAAGTATGTTCAGTTCACAGGGCTGAAGCTCTTCTTTCTGTTTTACTGTTTGTTTTGTGAGTTGGGGTTTTGGTTTTTTTTAATTTTTTTTTTCTGAAGAGGGGGCAAAGGCAGTTTGGCAGATTAGATTTTTCCTTTAAATGTCCTTATTTTGTATCCTGCTGCTACTTTTGTTTATGCTCCTGAAAACCTGTTAGGGCTGGCTTCCTGGAAGGCATCCAGAGCACAAAGACAGGTTTAGTTCTGTTAAACCCTTATGTAGTCCATATACAAATTCCTGATTGCTGAATCGCCATAATGGTGAAACCATTATGAAATAGCAGTGCTCTTATAGAATCATAGAATCATAGAATGGTTTAGGTTGGAAGAGACCTCAAAGATCATCCAGTTCCAACCCCCTGCCATAGGCAGGGACACCTCCCACTAGATCAGGTTGCTCAAGACCTCATCCAGCCTGGCCTTGAAAAGAATGGAATGGAATGGAATGGAAT
>VWZI01021465.1:10535-23890 GCA_013396835.1 Psilopogon haemacephalus
AGAAAAGAAAAGAAAAGAAAAGAAAAGAAAAGAAAAGAATAGGCCAGGTTGGAAGAGACCTCCAAGATCGCCCAGTCCAACCTATCACTCAGCCCTATCCAATGGCACTAAGTGCTTCATCCAGTCTTTTCTTGAACTCCTTCAGGGATGGCAAATCCACCACCTCCCTAGACAGCCCATTCCCATAGCAAATCACTCTCTCTGTGAAGTACTTCTTCCTAATATCCAGCCTATACCTCCCCAGGCACAACCTATGTCATAACTGACAGAGAAGTATGCTTTTTAAAAGAGGATGTCTATCCTGGGACGTGACATGACAACTTGAGTGATGCAGTTTAAACCATATTTATCTCTGGAGAGATATGCTGACATAATCAATGCATTTCAGCTGGTGGCATTCTTGAGTGCAGGTTATCTCTACTGTCAGCAGGGGAAGCCCCTGAGAGGTCCCCAAAGCCACAGCACATCTAAGACTTTGCTCACATGGAAAAGTAATCAGTAATTGGTATGGACATTTTTGTGTCACGTTATGAGGCATTTCTGCAAACTGACTACGTGAATGAATAGTTGGGAAATCTGTGCTCAAAAAGCTTTTCTTGAAGGAAATTCTGGTTACAAGCAGTGAGAATTAGAGCTGATGAGTGACATGCTTTTCTGCACTGGAAGAGATGTTCATGGTGTATTGGTCTATGAAAACACAAAATTTTCTAGGACAATAAAAGATGAAATGCAAATATTTTTCTTTTAGTTTTTTGGTTTTTTTTTTTCTTTTTCCCCAGGCCACATATGTTTAAGGCCTGTTATATGCACTGTTTTCACCTTTGAGTTTTTCTTTCTTTACAAATTATTATCCAGGCAACTGTTTTAGTAAAATAACTGAAAGTTAATGAAGCGAAAGGCAGCACCGGAAGGATAAGCAGAAAGTCTCCGTTACTATGCTTTTAGAAATAATCCCTTGAAGTAAAAGTGTTGAACAGTACATTCCCTTGACTAGGAAAGGAATTTATTTATGTACTGCAGTATGCTTTCCTGGTGCCACAAAAGAAGAGAGAGGAAAAAATGTATTCGAGATGTGAATAAAAGAGGGGAAGAAATCAGCAACCCATCTTTTTCAGTCTCATGGAAGGCTTCCCATGTGGATTTATTGTGGAAAACAGATTTTTCAAGCTATAATTGTCTCACAAATTTACTCCTAGGCTATGCAGTAGATTTCATCAGAATCTCATGATTTGTCACTGAATATCCAGAGGAGAGCACTTCGGAGCATTGAAACTATGCAAATCAGCCTCAAGGGAGGCTGTTATTTCACATTATCTTAGCCTATTTCTCTATTTAAAAATATCTGCTGTGTTTTAGAACTCGATAAGAAATTATCTGCTTCAATTTCAATAGAGCTAGAAAATGAAAAGATGATTAATTTTGACTTAGAATATTATATGGCTGCTAATTATTTGATAGCAGCTGTGGATGGACAAGATGGAGCAAAAATGTGTCCTTGAATAAGACAGAACTACTTACTTCCTCCCCTCCCTTTTTCCTAGTTCTTGCTTCTAGACTAAACATGTTTAGGTAGTAAACCTAGTGAAAAATCCAGATAGAGATTCATTTCATCCAAATCTAACTCTAGCTCTGAATTTGCTATACAGATGTTTCTCCACTAATCTTTTGTTTCCAGCCACACATTCACAGTGAGGAAATGACTAGTAGCATCAAACAGCTGTTTCTTGAGCAGCAGAACTGAAGAAACTGGATTTTTCTAGACTTCTGTCTTATATTTGTTTCTCTTATCCTCCTCTACTCTTGGAATAATCACAGCATATATCTCTCTTCCATTAATTCATCTGTGCAAGACTCCTTTTCAGCCAACTATTCACTAAAGACTAAGTTTTGCCCCTTAAACTGACTAGTAAGTTCCAGACTGAGGAGTTCAACTGTTGAGTCTGCTGTAGCTTCCCTTTATTTGTGTTTCATAGAATCAAAGAATGATAGGAGATGGAAGGAGCCTCTTGAGATTACCTAGTCCAATGCCCCCTGCCAGAGCAGGTTCACCTAGAACAGGTTGCACAGTATCATGTCCAGGTGGGATTTTAATGACTTAGAAGACACAGATTCCACCACCACTACAACCTCTCCGGGCAACCTCTTCCAGTACTCTATCACCCTCAAAGTAATGAAGTTCCTCCTCATGTTTAGATGGACCTTCCTATGTTCAGTTTTGTGCTTGTTACCTCTTCTGCTGCCACTGTGCACCACTGGAAAAAGGCTGGCCCCTTTCTTGCCCTGTAAGTATTTATAAATAGTCTTCTGAGGCTCAAAAGCTCCAAATCCTTCAGCCTTTCATCTTAATAGAGGTATTCAAGTGCCCTGATCATTTTTGTAGCTCATTGTTGTATCCTTCCAGTAGCTCTGTCTTCTTGAGCTGCAGAGCCCAGAACAGGACACAGTACTCCAGATAGGGCTTTACCAAGGCAGAATGGAGGGAGAGGTTAACCTACCTTGACACACTCTTCTTGATGCACCCCAAAATGCCATTGGCTTTCTGGGCCACGAGTAGGCACTTTAAAGCTGACTTTCCTTGTGTATTCAGCCATTGAGTTCTGCAAAGCTTTGAAGCAGTGTTGGAGCTCTATGTCTGACTTTGCAGAAAGTGGACAGAAGACTTAAACCCAGCCAAAACCAAGGAAAAAGACAAGCAAACACAAACAAGCCAACCAGCCCTACTTGTATTTATCTTGATAGCAAAATGTATGCAAAATGAAACAAAGATCTGCTTTTTGAAATGTGAAGCTGAAAACAATGAGAGATTCTCGAATATATTACATTAACATATTACATTTCTAAGGGAGGAGGAAAAAAATAAAGTAGGAAAGAAATTAGTAAGTATTTTGGAAATGGAAAAAATCAGAATAAAATCTGATTTTTTTCACAAAATTATCTGAGTTTGAGGGGAAGAAGAGCTAGGTGGTTTGTACTTTAATGTCCTATTTTTTGTTTTAATTATTATATTCTGTCCAGGAGAGAAAGCACAATTTGAAGTTACATTTTTATGTAGTTGGGGCACAGGTGGGAGGGTGTTTTTGGGTTTTTTCTTTTTTTCCAAAGCATAAATGCTTGAAGGCAGTATTGAAGCTGAGTTTTCAGCCTTGAAGTTTTATGCCTGAAGAGTGCTTGATAATTACACTGTTGAAGTGGTGTTCAATCTTTTTCTGTATTGAGTTTTTTCTAGAAACTTTTCATAAAAATGTTTTCATTGATCTTAAGAAAAATTATTTTTAATTTTGGTCAGTGAAGAATGGACCTGAAGTATAGAAGAAAAATGCTTAAGGGGATGTAAAATTCTACATACTGTACGAGTTCAGCAGCTGAAAAACAATTTTTACCCACAATGATAAGAGGCTTCTCAGCAAAGGAGCTCAAACTTTAACATCAGTGAGTCATTAAGTTTTTTGTTAATCAGAATTTGATTTAACTGTCTGGGAGGAGCATTGTGTACTTTAACTTCAGATAAGAAGTTTTATTTTCTGAGTGTTAAGGTTTTTATGTATCTATTTCACGTAATTGCAGAGTCACAGAAACATTCACGTTGGAAAAGACCCTCAGGATCACCAAGTCCAACTGATATTCCTATTCTACAAGGTTCAACCTACACCATATCCCCAAGCACTGCATCCAAATGACTTTTAAACACATTGAGGGTTGGTGACTCAAGCACCTCTCTGGGCAGCCCATTCCAATGCCTGACCACTCTTTGCATGAATTTTTTTTTCCTAGTATCCAGTCTAAACCTACCCAGACACAGCTTGAGGCCATTCCCTCTTCTTCTGTCACTAATTACCCATGAGAAGAAACTGGCAGCATCCTCTCCTCAAAGTCCTTTCAGGGAAATGGGAAGGAAAAGGAGAGTGATAAAGAGAGAGAGAGAGAGAGAGAGAAGGTAGAAGAAGATATCACCATTTCTTGGATCCACTCCTTATCTGGTCACTGCCTCAGACCTTGGGTTTTTCTAGATGCTGGTCTGTTTCTACTTGCTGTCTAGTGCAGCTCAAAGTTCACCAGTAGAACATATGCATAGAGTCACTCACAGAGCTCACAAACAGGTGTGTCTGCTGGTTCTTCTGAATACTAACACAGATTGAAGTCTGTCCTGTATGTATGCTCAGTCTGTAGACTCTTAGCCTGTCACTGCTCCTGACCATGCTGGCTGCCTGCTGCTTGCTGGCTTGATATTTGACTTGATATTAGGGTAGCAGGTGACACCCATCCACCCATGCAAAACAGAGTTCTCTCCAATGTCTTACACTTAATCCTCTGCTACTGGCACTTAGGTTCCATTCTACTAGTCAAATTTGAACCACTGGGTAATGCAAACAGAGTCTCAGGATAGGGAGTGGATTTAACACAGAGGATAGGCATAGGATTTGGTAAGAATATAGGATAGTCATCAAGCTTGAGGTGTTGTCAGACAGCTTTACTTCCTAGCCCCTGCTTACATGACTGGCATCTTTTATTCTCTTTTACATTTCTCCTATGCTTGTTCCTCCCTCCTCCACTTTGGTTTTTCATTTTTCCCTCCTGTGTTCTCTTCCTTAAACATCTCATAACAAGTTTTGTGCACAGTTAGTATGTTTGGGAATGCATTGAAATAATAGTTGCTAACAATCGCAGTTGGAAGTCAGAGAAATTATTTATGACAAGGAAAGATGCATATGGTTCACTCCGTTCTTACTGATGGATGAATTTCTTGATTCATTAGCATATCTGAATGTGTCTAATTTCAAGTATTTCAAGACATTCCCTAAATAGCAAAGAATTTAAGTGTAAACATCTGCTTCAGTTGCACTGAAATGACAGGAAATATAAATGTGGATGTTAGGCATATATTCTAATCGCTGTGCTGTGAATCGAGGTGGGATTATTAGTGTGCTTAATTATTTTGATAAATACAATAAATATCTGTATTTTCACCTCGAAATTATGTAGTTCTCCTTGTTCAGGAGATATACCCTGAATCAATAATACTATAGCTCCAGTTCTTGATGAATGGGGGTCTTTAAAACTGTTCTCTGTAGGGAAGGATTAATTTAATTAAAATGAACATCATATCCTCAGCATCTGCTGCTTGAATTCTCTTCCCTAGATATTTTGTCATGCTATTAGTAAGATTAACAAATTATTCAAAATATTTTTTTTATAGGAGAGAGAATAAATTATTCACATTCTCATTAAAATTTGATATCTTTCTGTTACCAAGGGGAATTGGATTCCCTGATTTACTTCTCTGTCACAAAGCGTGAGTGATTATGCAGGGCCCATTTTGGTTTGATAAAGCCTCTGGGATTGTACCTGCCTGAGTATATTTGCAAAGTGTATATCACTGGTACCACTTTCCTCTTCATATAATTCTCAGTGAAAAAGGATGTGTCTTCCTTTCCTATCTTTTCTGAGGCATACAAGGCCTTATTTTCAGCTTACACAATATTTAGACTGAAACTATTCCTGTTCACGTGAAGATCAGGCTGATACCTTCCACCATCAACCTTAGTAAAGGCTTTGCAACTTACAATAATGTTTAGGTTAAAGCAATATTTATTTCTTTAAATGCATCACTGATTATCAAGCTAAAATAATCAGATCAGAAAGCAAGCCAACCCAGGAAAACAAGAATGTGGGCACTACTGCTGTGTTAGCTGTGTGTGAAAGAAGAGGATGTCTTTGACTGTAACTCTGTCTTTGCTTCTGTTTTAATGTGATGCTTATCCTGTTCATAAATCATAGCATACAAGTCAACAAAGGGGATTTTGATATTAACTATAGGACACCATCTGGGCATTCTTAGGGAAATGCAGAACAAAGATTTACATTACAAATAGATTTAAAGTATTTGATTCATGACCTTTTACTGTTATAAGGAGTAACAACTATTGAAGCATGCAAGAAAAATTCTTCCTTTGACATGCGAATTTACGTTAACAGAGTACGACACTCATAGACTCTTGACTTGGCATCACCTCCTGAGTGGAAGGAAACTGAACTTATTTCTTTGCACTGTAATGATATCTTATTAGGTAACACATTTAAAGCCTCACAAAAGCAAAGCTGGAAGAGTGACTTTCTGGGACTCTTCTTGCTAGGACATTAATTTTACCATGCAGTGTTTTGTGCCCAAGGATTTGATATTTCTGATATTACTGTTAATATGCTATTTTAACTAAAGCTTGTATTTGCACAAGAAGTTATCCCCTTAAATTTTAAGCAGATAAGGTATACTCATACTGAAGTACTTCCCACCCTTGCTTGTTAAGATACTCGATAACAAGTTTCCACTTGAGGGAAGGTATTAAATATGATACTCATTTTAACTCAGAGTAATAGAGGTGTAGATGTACTACAGCTTTTTTCATACTAAAGTTGTGACTGTTCCACAATACAATTTTGGTTCTCCTCCCACTCTACTCTGCCCTAGTGAGACCTCACTTATAATATTGTCTCTAGTTCTGGGCTCCCCAGTTCAAGAGGGACAGGGATCTACTTGAGAGTAGTCCAACAGAGGGCTACAAGGGTGATTGAGGGATTGGAGCACTGCCCTATGAAGAAAGGCTGAGGGATCTGGGGCTATTTAGTATGGAGAGAAGAATGAGGAGAGACCTAATAAATGTATATAAATATCTGAGGGCTGAGAGTCAGGAAGGAAGGGACAGGCTCTGCTCATTTGTGCCTTGTGATGGGACAAGAAGCAATGGATGTAAACTACAACACAGGAGATTCTACCTCAACATGAGGAATAATTTCTTTACTCTAAGGGTCATGGAGCACTGTAACAGGCTCCCCAGAGAGGTTATGGAGTCTCCTTCTCTGGAGACCTTCAAGACCCATCTGGATGCATTCCTGTGCAACCTGCCCTAGATTCTATGCTCCTGCTTTAGAGGGGGATTGGACTTGCTGATTTCCAAAGGTCCCTTCCAACCTCTTAACATCCTGTGATCCTGTGAAAAATGTAAGCAAATACAAATTATTTTTTGGTACTTGTTTGGTGAAGCATTTGGAAAACACTTTCTATACAAAGTCTAGAAGAAGACTTAGAGTGCAAACTATTCCACACAACTGCCAAGAAGTCCATGAAATTTGCTGCTATAGCTGATAGCTTCCCCTCTAAGATGTGAAATTCAGCCTAGTTATCATATGAGAGATTTTTGTAATAGGTGAACATATTAAATGCAAGTTTGCCTGCTTGTGTTCTAAGACTATTAACATTAGAAACCCTGCTTTTGTGCATTGAAGCAAAAACTCTGGTACTGCAACAAAAATTCTGCTGTTGGCTTGTCTTTTATCTGCTTGCTTAACAAGCACTGAAAATTTGTATTTTATATCATTTCCTCCTATATATAGAGATTAATATAAAAATTAAACAGAGGTTAATAGCCCATAAAATTGATGTCTACTGATTACAGATAGCCCTGCCTTTTTCACAATGAATGCCAATAATATAAATTAACCTCTGAGGTTTGCTGCCATTTTTATTACCTCTGTTACGCACAACCAGCTGAATGGAGATCCTGTTACAAGCTGTTTACAGTTCCTTATTTTTAGCCACTGCATACAATTTCCCCTCTTCTATTAAATAGGAAAATAAGAACTTGATTTTTGAAAAGAACTGTTATTTAGACCTGTATGAATAACACATGAAGTTTTCTACGTGCAGAAGCAAGCAATTGAGTTTTATCACAACCAAGAGCTCAAGGCCACAATACGCAAGCCACAGTATTGTGCACGTCAGTAGCTCTTGAGGAGATTTGGGATGATTCTTATCTTTGCAGCTTGCTTTAGATCTCTTCAAGTGTAAAATCACAAGCTCTATCGTGCTGTTATTATTAATGTTTCCCTTTTCCATATCAAGAATGATTTTTTTATCATAGAATAGAATAGTACAGGTTGGAAGAGACCTCCAAGGTCATCCAGCCTATCCAACCTATCACCCAGCCCTATCCAATGGCACTAAGTGCCTCATCCAGTCTTTTCTTGAATGCCTCCAGGGCTTGTAACTTCACCATCTCCCTGGGCAGCCCATTCCAATGCCAAACACTCTGTGAAGAACTTACTCCTAATATCCAGTCTATACCTCCCCCAGCACAACTTGAGACCATGTCCCCTTGTTCTGTTGCTGGTTGCCTGGGAGAAGAGTGGAACCCCAACGGGGGTACAACAGCCCTTCAGGTAGCTGTAGACAGCAATGAGGTCACCCCTGAGCCTCCTCCTCACAAGGCTGAACAACCCCAACTCCCTCAGCCTCTCCTCACAGGGCTGTGCTCCAGGCTCCTCATCAGCTTTGTCGCTCTTCTCTGGACACATTCCAGTACCTCAACATCTCTCTTGAATTGAGGGGCCCAGAACTGGACACAGTACTCAAGATGTGGCCTGACCAGTGCTGAGTACAGGGGGAGGATAACCTCCCTTGTCCTGCTGGCCACACTGTTCCTCATACAGGCCAAGGTGCCATTGGCTCTCCTGTCCACCTGGGCACACTGCTGGCTCATTTTCAGCCTAGTATGTACCATCACCCCCAGGTGTCTCTGTGCCTGGCTCCTCTCCAGCCGGTAGTGCTGCCTAGGGTTGTTGTGGCCAAAGTGTAGAACCCTACACTTAGCCTTGTTAAATCTCATCCCATTGGCCTCTGCTCACCCATCCAGCCTGTCCAGGTCCCTCTGCAGTGCCCTCCTACCTTCCAACAGATCGACACCTGCTCCTTAATTGGTGTCATCTGATGATGGTCTCAATCCCCTCATCAATAAAAGTATTGAACAGGATTGGGCCCAGCATTCATCCCTGGGGCACACCACTAGTGATTTATGTTTCTTGGATGTGCAGATTTACATAACTCTCCCAACTTTGAATTAATGCATTTTTCCCCTGTTTTGTTTTGGTATCTCTGCCTGATATTGATTGGAGTAGTATAGGGGTTTTCTTTCAAACTTAATGAAGCCTATTTTCTTAGAGTCCCTCCATTTGTGTATACAGTATTAGTTAGCCTGTCTGGTCTTCTAAAAGTTCTTGTTCATCTTTGCAATGTAAGCATGTTTCAAGATGAGAGGGAGAGATTTGGTGATACCAACTTAGTTAGCTGACCAAGGAGAAATTCGATGGTAATTAATTTGTTTCTACCTCACTGGAAAACAGAATGGTGGTAATAAAGTGTTGTTCACTCTTACAGGGAAAAAAAGCAGGGACTGAAATCGGGTCAATGTTATTTGGTACCCAAATTTGTAATGAATTGTATTTTTAACAACTCTCAAAGATACATGGAGGATTCATCATCACTGGAGAATTTTAAATCAAGGGATTTTTTTTTTTTTCCTAATTAAATTCTCTTGTTACGGAAGATTTATTGAGACTGAAGTTTGATTTTTTAAAGTGAGTTCTGATTATGTCTGTGTGTTTAGGTCAAGTTAGATGGTCACAATGAATGAAGTATTTAGCAGTGAAGAAATGAAAAAAAAAAAAATCTCCAGAGTTCTAGATTAGTAAAACTGTGGAATCGTCAAACAGCTTGGGCTGGGAATGACCTCTAAAGGTCACCTAGTCCAACTCACCTGCAGTCAACAGGGACATCCTCCACAAGGTCAGGTTGTTCAGAGCCTGTAAAGCCTGACCTTGAATATCTCCAGGGTTGGGACTCTGCTACCTCCCTGGCCACCTAGGTTGCCATGGTAAAGAACTTGTTTCTAACATCTTATTGTACTCTTCTTTAGTTTCAAACCATTGCCCCTCATCCTATCACTGAAAATCTTTGGAAATAGTCCTTCTCCAGCCTTCCTAAAGTCCCCTTTCAGGTGCTGGAAAGCCGCTGTAAGGTCTTCCTGGAGCCATCTCTTTCTCCAGACTGAACAATCCCAGCTCCCTCATCCCATCCTCAGGGTGAGATGTTCTGTCCTGCTGACCATCTTCCTGGCCTTCCTCTGGATCCACTCCATCAGACCTGTGTCCAGTACCCACAGGCTTGTGTTGATTCAGTCAAAAATAGCAAAAAAAAAGAAAAAAGAAAAAAGAATCCCAAAAGAACAAACAACCAAAACCCTGAATTAACACTTTAATATTTTACAGTATATTATTTTGTTTATTATTTTACTGCTTCAGGATGAAAGCAGGGGCACAAGATCAAGTGTCATCAATAGACATGGACTGTACAAGGTTTCTTTTTTTTTTTTACACGTGAAGTTTGCAGTCTGTTGCCTGTTAAAAAAAACAAAAAAAACATTTAAAAATCAAGTTTGGTGGTCATTAGTGTTTATAAAAAAAGGAATCACAGAATTGTTAGGGCTGGAAGGGACCTCAAAGGTCATCCAGTTCTAACCCCCCTGCCATGGGCAGGGACACCCCACACCACATCAGATTGCTTAGGGCCACATGCATCCTGGCCTTACAAATCTCCAGGGATGAGACTTCCACCACCTCCCTGGGCAACTTGTCCCAGTGTCTCATCACCCTCATGCTGAAGAACTTCTCCCTAACATCCAATCTGAATCTGCCCACTTCTAGTTTTGCTCCATTCCCCCCACTCCTATCACCATCTGACAGCCTAAGAAGTCCCTCACCAGCTTTCCTGTAGGCCTCCTTCCGATATTGGGAGGCCACAATAAGGTCACCTTGGAGCCTTGCCTTCTTCAGACTGAACAGCCCCAACTCTCTTAGTCTGTCTCCAGAAGATATCTAATAATGAAATTAAATTTGGAGATCCACTGTATTTCCTTAGGTAAAGATAAAGACTGTAGGGAAAATGAGCTACTGATTTTTCTGAACTCTTTTTTTTTTTTTACCTTTCCTTCCTGCCATATATCAGAAAAGAAACTTTTTTTTTTCTCCCTTGAAGTTGATACCCCATAACACTTTGTGAAGATCAGTTCACTGTCATCTTTATACATGAATATTCTCCTCCATCTTTTCATTTGCTGACACCTGTGACAAACAGCTATTGGGAAAAGCTTTTGCCTCCACGTTTCTTGAATGTGTGACTGCAAATCACTTACGCTTTGAGATGCTTTAAAGACTTCTCTCATGGAAGAGGAAAATCCCTTAGATTTGAAGACAGAGTGACTCTCATATTGACAGATTTGAAATGGATAATCCTAACTGACTAAGTCTCTCCCTTGAAAATTTTCATTTCCAATTATTTCAGCGCTTGCTATTGTCAGAGGAAGTTATGGTTAGCAACCTAAAGTATCTCCTATGTATTATTTTTATGTAGCTTTATCCACTACTGCATTTTATCTCTGTTTTAAAAGAGAATATGCAATGATGAGCTGTTTTATTCCTTTCCGAATCAAGAGAAAACTAAGTTCTCTCTAAGAATTTTAAATGAGGGATTGTGTGAAAAATAAGTGAAAGCTAAATTATATATATTTGTTGATGTTGGTTTTTTATTTAATATGAGAATGTTGATGTTGGTAGTGAACTCACTTCTTGAGTTGTGGATTGTGTATGCTTTCCATTTCTGGATTGACACAGATGTACAGGACCTGCAGAATTTGCCTCTGTTCTGAAACATTGCAGCTTCCATTTACCACTGAGTCATCCAAAGCCTGTCCCCTGTATCAGTAGGATCCAGAATCATCCTGACCCTATCAAGTAATCTGAGTCCTTGATCCCTTCCAGAATATCTTAATACTAATTCCCACTCCTAGTGACATCCCTTCTGTCTCTCTGCTGGGAGGCATAATTTGATTTTTTTTTACCTCCTACCACAGTGAGTCTTTCTACTCCAGTTGATTTCGTACGTATCAGCTTCAAAACCTTTTGTCTTTTTCTTCTTTCTCTGGAGGTCCCCAAACACATCCCTCTATTTCCTCTCCAAATTTAAGAGGCCTCCAAACTCATGTATTTATTGGAATTTTGGAATACTAACTATGATTTGTTCTAAATGAGGTCTGCAGATTTGATTTTAACCTTGTTCACACAGCAGGAAGCAAAGCACAATGCTTAACCTAGAACTGCTAAATGTCTGTACGGCTAGAAGCCATCTATGCCACCTTTGTACTACCCCTCAAGAAACCAGGAGGATCATAATAAATATCATTAACCACAGGAATCCAGGGAATAAAATATTATGAGATTTTAAATATTGTCTTTGTCTGTACCTGAGTATGAGAGGTGAGTATCTCTGTGCCACGTTAGCTGATCTGACATGTCCCAGATCTTTGGCAGAGGATTAAAATATTGCTGAATGTATCTCTAAACTGATGTGTGCTTATGTGCATGAAGATGATCAGAGGGCTGGAGCAGCTCTGCTATGAGGACAGGCTGAGAGAGTTGGGGCTTTTCAGCATGGAGAAGAGAAGGCTTCGAGAAGACCTTATAGTAACCTTCCAGTATCTGAAGGGGGCCTACAGGAGGGCTGGGGAGGAAATATTCACAAGGTCTTGTAATGACAGGATGGGTTTAAACTGGCAGACGGGAGATTTGAATGGGATGTTAGGAGGAAGTTCTTCATAGTGAGAGTGGCAAGACACTGGCACAGGTTGCCCAGGGAGGTTGTGGCTGCTCCCTCCCTGTTAGGGTTCAAGGCCAGGCTGGATGAGGTCTTGAGCGACCTGATCTAGTGGGAGGTGTCCCTGCCTATGACAGGGGGTTGGAACTGGATGATCTTTGAGGTCTCTTCCAACCTAAACCATTCCATGATTCTATGTGACCTAATAACTGAGTAGCAGAGTTGTCCATAAGTAGCATGTGAAGCCACAGTGACAATAAAAGACAATGCTGTGTAGACATGAGAATTGTCAGAGTTTGAAAACTTAATTATTTTTGTAGTTTAAGCCCTATGGGCCTAAGACAAGTTCAGTATGTCAGGAAAAGTTGCTTTAAAGTGAGAACAAGTTGGTGTGAATTACCAATTTGGCCATAAAAATCGAAAATATCTGAAGTAGAAAGGCACTTGACAGCTCAACATAGTTTCTGCTAGAAGGTATTGCTGATGCTTCTTTCTTTACTTTCTCTGCCAACGAATTACTGTTTTGTGATAGTCTCGATAAACTCTGGAGCATTTTTTGTATGACAGTGATAACAGACATAACATCAAATGTGTTCTTTGAATTGCCAGCCTGGACAAACAAATTGCTGGCCTCTGTATGAGGCTGCTGCAGTTAAATCAGTCCTCACCCCTGAAAACTACAGCAATGACATCCAGGTCATCAATTTACTTTGTCCTCTCCTGAATTAACATCATCATTAAAATGACTTGCTAATAAACATAAAATAAATAAATGTTCTTCGTCTTCTCTGAGGGATTTTCTTTTCCTATATAAAGGTTTAAAAATGGGGTCCTGGAACCTTGTTTTGGAATGCTTTTTTCTTTTTTTTTTTTTTTTTTT
>VWZI01021465.1:23952-38334 GCA_013396835.1 Psilopogon haemacephalus
TTTTTTTTTTTTTCTTTTCTTTTCCATTATGCCACAGGAAACATCTTGAGCTCATAGCTAGCATTAGAAAGAGAAGATTGCTTGGTTTAAGTGCCCAGTTGTCTGCTGCTGCTATTAATGTATCATGTACTATTTCTATGGAAAAAAAACCCAACACACCTGAAAACAAATAAGCAAACAGACCTGTTCTGTAGCTGATAACACTTTATATGTGCAGCATATAAAATATAGTAGAACAAAAGTTTTGAAATGCTTATTTAGCTGTCTAAGGGAAGGGAATCAATCAAAATTGTGAAACAAAACTTTTATAGAGAGAAGTATCTGGAAGGTGATAGAGCTCTCAGCCATCCTGGATGTTGTCTGAAGATAATCAGCTCCTAGCCAAACCCCAAATACTTCAGTTACATTGCAGCAATATTCTGACTGACCTTTGAAATTCAAACTGCAAAGCTGTGAGTAAGAGAAAAGTGTAGGTTAAGGGGACAACGTTCATGTAAAGACTGAATCCCTAGCTCTGAAGACTGCACATGAATTAATGTAGAATTATCTTTTGTCTTTTATTTGCTCTTCTACTTTGCTGGTAGGAATCTGACCATATATTTTAATTTAGTTCAATTTGTTTTATTTTTCAGGTTGAATAATAGGTGTAAGTAATTTCTTTGAAATGTCTGAATATAGAGATTACCTGCTGACAAGTTTTAGGGATTAACACAGGTTGGCATTGCCACATACTGGCTTTTTTTTTTTAGGATTCTACCCACAAAATTCAGTGGGCAAATGCAGAAAAAAAAAAAAAATCTTATTTTCTAATTGGACAGGTTCATTAAAATTGTTAGTCCATTTGTAATAATGTTACCATCCATAGTACAGAAAATTCTGTTAACAGTTAAAATTGTTAAAAAGAAAAAAAATCCTGTTATGTACCTTTTTCTGGAGTAATGCTCATCCTTCTGGTGTCCCTCTGGGTCTTAAGCCTAATAGAATCAGCCCTCCTCAGGCGTAGGAGTTGGATGGGGATGTTAGTGAGCTGTCAATGCCCCAGCTTCTCTGGAGGTCTAATAAAGTGTTCATTCCTCACCAGTTTGGGGATCTGCCTGGGTTTGGTTTTATGCATTATCTTAACACTGCCTGTATAATTGAACTTTCTCTTTAACAGCTCTGAATTATTCAGTTTTCTATTTTTCTGCCTTATTTAAACTGGTCTAACAAGATTGCATTCCTGTAGTGCCCATTGTGATTTGTGTTTACGGTTTTGGGCGTCTGTTACTATGTTGTATTTACACTCTTGCAAACCATTTTTTATTCTAGTAGCATAGATAATTCAGTCTTCACAGATGTTTACTCATATGTCTATAAACTCAAAATATCCTAAACCAATTTTGACTGCTAAGCAGTTTATATCATAAATTAAAGAAGCTAAAATCGAATTATGTCAAGATGAATGTCAATAAAATCCTTAGACCCTGCCTTGTAAGACAGATAAGAGGTCTCTTAATAGTAATGGAGAGAAACCATTTATGCACTATAGAAGTGTTCCTTTCAATATAAGCAATATTCCTACAACCACAGGAAGCATTTACCTATGAAATACATCTACTATATCCTGGGTCCTGTCCTTCACAGAACTACTCTTTTATGACACAAGTCAAAAGTTATTTTTTGAGAAGGATTCTTCTTGCCAGCGTTCTCTGTTTTCTTGAGTTCTGAGAAATCAAAAAAACAGCGTAGAGAATTCTGCCTTAGTACAGGAACCTGTAATCCCAGGATGATGAAGAGTGTCAATACTAAGCCTATGAAAATGCATAGCTCAGGAAATATATGTGTGTGACTCACAGGGGAAAATGAAACTGCTTCGAAAGTTTATAAACTATATGAAGGAAACAACTTTGAAAAGACAGAAGTGGTGGTGATCATTCTATCCCATTCACTTACAGAAATCAGTTGGAGACTTANGTGTCATTACTGACTTCACAATGCTTTGCAGATTTTGATTAAAATCTGTGATAGCTTCAGAGCTTGGCTGTGCTTTCAGAGATCAGACTATGAGATATGTATGCCCAAGAAAAGTTTAAAGTGAAAGTTAAAATACATCTGTCAAAAGTAACCACATATTTGACATATATCCAAAATTCGATTATGCCTGAACTCAAGCAATTACAGTTTCCTTTTCACTGTGGACTCAAAGACATTTTTGTGTGTGAGTCTGGGCCTAGGAAAAAAAAAACCAAGATTAGGAGTAAGCTGTTGTAGTCTTAATTTACTTGCTACCACTTTATCTTATAGTAACATGAACTTTAAGAGAGAAAGGATAAAATTTGGTAATTTTTTTCCCCATGACTGGGCACTGAAAAGAAAGCCACACTTAGTTACAAAGCTTATGATATTTCTTGTGCAGTTTTTTCAATCTGAAAATTATTTTGGTGGTAATTTCCTAGGTTTTGTTAAGATTTTAGGCACGTTATTAAGTGCAGGTAGGCTGTTTTGTTACATACAGAACACAGTGAATTCATTGTAGTAGGGGAAGAGAGAGGTTGAGTGTGTTATATTTTTACCACATAAAATAGTAGAATTCTAGAATCAGTCAGAGTTGGAAGGCACCACAAGGATCATCTAGTTTCAACCCCCCTGCCATGGGCAGGGACACCCTACCCCAGATTAGGCTGCACAGAGCCTCATCCAGCCTGGCCTTAAACACCTCCAGGGATGTGACCCCAACCACTCCCCTGGGCAACCCATTCCAGGATCTCACCACTCTCATGGTGAAGAACTTTCTCCTCACAAAAATGTCTTAATCTCCCGACCTCCAGCTTTGCTCCATTGCCCCTAGTCCTCTCACTACCTGATATGCTAAGAAGTTCCTCCCCAGCTTTTTTTGTAGGCTCCCTTCAGATACTGGAAGGCTACAATAAGGAATAAAGTCACCTGGGAGCCTCCTCTTCTCTAAACTGAATAGCCCCAACTCTTTCATTCTGTCCTCATAGGAGAGGTGCTGCAGCCCTCTGAGCATTCTTGTGGCCCTTCTCTTGGACACTCTCCAGCATGTCCACATCCCTCTTGTAATAGGGGCTCCTGTTGGATGCAGTACTCCATGTAGGGACCATGTAAGATCCTATTTCTAAAAATAGAAAGTATAGATGGACTCACCTCAGCGATCCCTCTACAGCCACAATGTGTTTCAGGTCTCTCTTCTCTACCATTAGTTATAATTTAATAATTGTCAAGAATACCAAAATTATATTTAAATATCTGCAAAAATAAAATGAAAATTTAGTTAAGGAAGGCTCAGTTGACCTAATGTAACTGAGTTTTTACTTTTCCATTTTTTAAACTGTGCTGGTTTGAACTAATTGGAGGATTTGAGTGAGAAATTAGACTAGTTCAGAATTGTTGCATTTTTTTCTTTTGACTTTACAGTATGCCTCTTGCTTCCTGTAACTTTGGATCTAGAACATTATGGTGCTGCAACCCTCTAGATTTTGGATACCTGGATGATTTAATAAAATTTTGTCAACATAAAGTTGACATCATGGAAATAAGGCTGATAAACAATTAGCAAATATAAAAAGTAGAAACAAAGATGGAATAAACCTGCTCTCTATGAGGTTATTGGAGATGAACAAATAGATTTGGAAGGAAAAGGAGATAGGAACTGTCAGTCCAGTCTAAGGTTTTAGAAAAAGTGTTGATCCCTAGGATAATTAGAGAACTTTTGCTACTTTGACTCCTGATTCTTCTTATTCATTCCTTATTCTTGCATGTTTGACATGCCTTCTACCAGATGACTTTCATATAATGCAGTCTGGCCTCTTCCACTCATTCCACTCTCTACCATAGCATCATTTTGCAAGGTACTGTCTATGCCTGTTGCCATTTTACAGAATCACAGAATGAGAGAATATCAGGGGCTGGAAGGGACCTTGAAAGATCATCCAGTCTAATCCCCCTGCTCTGGCAGGATCACTTATACCAGATCACACACAAGAATGCATCCAGGTGGGCTTTGAGTATCTCCAGAGTGGGAGACTTCACAATCCCCCTGGGCAGCCTGTTCCACTGTTCTGTCACCCTCAGAGTGAAAATAATTCCTCCTCATGTCTAAACTATTTTGTCTTTACAATAACTTTTCTTCTCTGACTTGTCAGATCAGCACTGTGCTGCTGATCAACTTTGTTTTCTTGCTACTCTTGTCTTCTGCTATTCAGATGTATCTTTCCTAATGTGCTAGCCAAGTGGATTTCTGTAAAATGCACCCCAAATCCATCATGACAGCACCCTTGAATAGCAGTTGCAAAGACATCCCATGCTACCAAGACAAATTCATAAGATAGCAGAGTGGAAAAATATAATTGAATGAGGCATGCATATGAATATTAGGCAATTTTATTTTTAGATTTAAGAGGTGTGATACACCTACTCAAAGTTACAGGTGCCAGACGTTTGGAGATAAGAGGGATATTTTGTGATAAACCAGTTTAGAAGGTATTACTGCAGAACAAAATTAAAAAAAAAATTGTCTGTTTACTTTCAGTAAGAGAGTGTGGTCTTTGTGATCTCTATTACCTGTATTTTTAAAAGTTTTCTCATAGTTAAAGATGTTGAGATGCTGGAATGTGTCCAGAGAGACAATGAGGCTGGTGAGGAGGCTGGAGCACAGCCCTGTGAAGAGTGGCTGAGGGAGCTGGGGTTGTTTAGCCTGGAGAAGAGGAGGTGCAGGGGAGACCTTATTGCTCTCTACAAATACTTGAATGGAGGTTGTAGCCAGGTGGGTGTTGGTCTCTTCTCCCAGGCACCCAGTGGTAGAAGGACACAGTCTCAAGCTGCACCAGGAGAGGTTTAGGCTGGATGGAACGCAATTATTTTTTTTCACAGAAAAAAGTGATTTGCCATTGGAATGGGCTGCCGAAGGAGGTGGTGGAGTTGCCATCCCTGGAAATGTTTAAAAAGAGACTGTATGTGGCACTTGGTGCCGTGGTTTAGTTGATTGGATGGTGTTAGGTAATAGGTTGGACTTGATGACCTTGAAAGTCTTTTCCAATCAGATTAATTCTGTAGTTCTGTGAAATGAATCAATGTGTTCAGAAATATTTCCCCCCCTTATCTGCTTAACCCTTACAAGCTTATTTGTTCCTGATAAATAAATGATAAATACTGATAAAAGTCAATGGTAAATAAATGTAATGAGTGTTTCTGTAAAAAAAAAAAAAAAAAAAAGAAGTTTTGATTTTGGCTGCAACTGCACTATAGGCTATTGGTTAGAGAAGGGTAATTTTTAAAATAAGAAGGAAACTTTATGCTTGATCTTTTAGACATGCTTCATTTAAAAAGAAAATAAATTGCATTAAATGAAACAACATATTTAATTACTGAGCTCTATTCTCAATCCATTTATTTTAATCTCAATAGCAAATGTTTAACTTGTATCCATTATTTCATACCAGGGAAAAAAAAAATCTTCTAAATTAAATCTCATAATGAAATAAGTCAGAAAGACTCTCCCAGAACTAAGCAAAATTGCATTTGCAGAAGATTCATAAAATGGCAAACAAATCTTATAAACATGCTGTATCAAATGCATTTTATTGTGTGCTTATGATAGTGATGATGTGAAGCCTTTCAATTAAGGACTCACACATTCATTCTTTTATTTGTACCGTTTATTTCTTTAAAGCAGCTTCTCAAGTTTTAACCAACCAGTTGTTAAATTGTTTATTAGCATCTGAGCTGCCTGTGCATTAATATTTTCAACTAAGGAACTCAGGGCTCAAGGGAGATCTTATTAATGTATATAAATACTTGAAAGGAGGGTGCAGAATAGACAGAGCCAGTGGTGCACAGTGACAGGAATCACTGCTATCTCCCCTCTGAGCTTAAGAGAATACATACTGTGAGGGAAAACAAGCACTGAAATAGTTTTTCAGAGAAGCTGAAGAGTCTGTCCTTACAAATAATCAAAAGGTATTTTGCCTTCTTGGATATGGTCCTTTGCAACCAGCTCTAGGGGACTCTGCTTGAGCCATGTGGTTGGATCATATGTCAGCCAGAAGTCCCTTCCAGCCTCAAGCATTGTGATTTTGTGAAGCATTCAGAGATAAGGGAAAGAACAACTCTAACTTTTAGTTTAGAATCCACAATTCAGGAAGCAAAAAGTTCTCCTAGAGATGCAGTTATTGTGAACCATCTGTGAAAGGAATCTATCTTGCATCCCAGCTACCTGAATAAGCTGCACTGAGGGAATGAAAATGTTGATGTAAACATTAAAAAGCAGGATGAGATTAATTTAACCTTTAGCATTTGTACCCTTTTTTGTATTCTCTCTTTTATTTACTTTGATGCATATAAATTGAACTAATTTGCAGTGTGTAATATTCAATTTTCTTTGTCTCAGAGATGAATCAAATAATTTTATTGTAACATATGTGTCCTGAGAAACAGTCATTTAGGTCGAGTTATACTTCGTTTATGGATTTTGCTTTTCAGGTCCACAGGACATGAAAAACTGAGCAGCCAATTATCTTCTTGGTTAATTTCAGATATAGAAAAAAAAAAAAATGTTCAGAACTTCATTGACACATTGTGCAACACATGACTGACATTTCAGTAGTACGTGTGCATTTTCCATTTTCATTTGACATAAAACCAGTTCATCTTGGAATATATTTTTTTTAATAAATAACTTAGAACCAGGTTGGAAGCAATCTCAAAAGATCATCTGGTTCAAATTGCTGTGAGAAAGGGACCCTAGAGGAGATTGTGTAGCACTGTGTCCAGTTGTGTCTTGAAAATCTCTGATCATAGGAACTCCATTATGTCCCTTGGGCAAATCTTCAAGACATTGACTGTTCTCTCACAAGAAAAAAAATAATATTTTCTAGGTCAAAATAAAACCTCTCCCTGTGCAATGGTTACTCGTTGCCTTTTGTCTTCTCCATGTGTCTCATTGTGATGGGAGAGTTCCAGTCCTTTAGTACTAGAAAACTCTTGATAAAGTCCCCCCTGAGCCTTCTCCAGGAGGAAAAGGTCTGACTCTTCAGTCATTCCTTATGAGACAGGATTTGCAACCCCTTAATCATCTTTGTGGCCCTGCTTTGGACTCTCTGTAGTTTGTCCATGCCATTTTTGAATCATGGGAACCAAAACTGGACATACTACTCTAGGCACAGCCTGACAAGTGTTTGAGAAAGGGCGATGATCACATCTCTACCTCTGCTAGTAGCACCCCTGGGGATGCAGCTCAGGGCACAATGTGCGTTTGTTGGTGCAGCAGTGCACTGCTGACTCATGTTCAGTTTGTTGTTCACCAGGAGCTCCAGAACCCTTTGAGATAGGCTTATCCCCAGCAACACCAGGCCCTAGCCTGTACTGGGCTCTCTGGTTATGGTATCCCAGGTGCAAGACCTTGCACTTGTGTTTGTTTAACTTCATGCAGTATTTGGTAGATCAGTCATCCAGCCTGTAACTTGGCTCTCCTATCTATCTATCTATCAATCTATCTATCTATCTATCTATCTATCTATCTATCTATCTATCTATCTATCTATCTATCTATCTATCTATCTATCTATTTATCTCACAAGCTTACTGTCATTGGCAAACTTGGTGAGAACCTCTGTCTTGTCAGCATTATGTATCAAGTTTCCCTGCCCTGTTTAGTAGGTAATGTGATTGTCTGTGCTTCTGCCAGAAGCTTGCTGGCCATTTCAGTTCTAGCTGGTAATATTCTTGTAGTCCTTGATGAGTATTTGAACGTTTTTCATTAGCTCATGTGCAGTTTCTTTGCCTTTGAGCACACTTGAAATCTAATTGTTAAGCCCGGGTGATCTCTTGTTCTGCCTTCTTCCTTTCCTTTTGTAGGAGGTGCACTGTTCTTTGTATCACTTGCAGTTCACTGAGGCAAGTGTATGCACCTGGCTTAGCAAACAAAAATGTGTTGTATATATATCCTTAAGAGCAGATACTAGAGGAAGCATAGTGATCTACCGTGTTCAAAGAACTACATAATTGCAGAACTCTTTTGGTAGTAAAGAACCTCTGGAGATCTACCATCTTACACATCTAGTGCCTGTCCTGCTTAAGCAGGGTCATCTAAAGTAGGTTGTCCAGGACCAGATTCAGTTAAGTTTATATATTTCCACAGATGGAGGCTGTTGGCTGTTGCATGCTTGCTGTCAGTTCAGAAAATTTAATTCATATTTACTCAGTTGAGACTGATTGATTATAATACTGATGCAGCAAAACTAGCACAGGCTGCTACATTTTCAGTTTATTAATCTGAACACAGAACAAGGGACTGTGATCATATTTTATGGGAAGAGAATAAAAAAATCAAGCAGTATCCTTGGTAGTACAAAAAAAAAAAAAGAAGTAAATAAAGGTGAACATTTAATAACAGCTGAGGCAGAAATGTTGCCTGTCCTTTATTCAGCTCTTGGAATTTAGCACTGAATCACTTTTGGAGAAGCTGCTATAAAAATTTTAGTCTTCATATGTGAGCCAGGCTTCTGTCTCTTCTAGCAGATCAAAGTAAGGGAAGAATACCTAGTTCTGACTTTTGTATATATTCAGGTACTTGGGATTGCTGTCAACATCGTACCCTTTACTGCCTGGTGTCAGTCCTCCTTTTCTGGATGAGTTCCTTGAGAAAGAATTAGCAATTCTTCCTCAGCACCAGCTGTTGTCTGTTAGCATCTTGGAGATTGACCTTTCTATGTTCTGAGGATGATGGCAGAAGACAGACCTGATAATACCAAGTTGACAGGGCTAATTTTAGCTAGCAGGAGTATCTATGGTTTTAATTGCAATAATTTAAATGAAAAAACTTTCATGAAACAAAACAAAACCAAACCCACCAAATGAACCAGACAACCACCAAAACCAACCAACTGAAAAACTAACCAGCCCAAGTTGCCCACTCTTAAATGATTCCTCACCAGATTTCTGAAGACATAGTGTTAATTGCCTCATCTCTTGTGTTCAATTACAGGAATTTGAACTGAGTGCTGTTCTGGGTGCAATCAGTGGGAGGCACTCTGAGGTGATGCAGGATTAAGCTTAATACATCAAGATGATCTTTAAACATCTATAAAATCTGCTACCCAAGCATCTTACTAATATGAAAAATACATGGCTTCAGTAAAGTTAGAGGAGAGGATGATAATTCTTTTCAAAGATATTGCAGGAGATTTTGCTCATTGCCATCATAATTTTATCACTGTGGCACTGCCTGGGATGCTTGGTCTTAAACATTTTTATAAGCTACTATAGAGTAAACAAATAAATTTTTACCCATCTATATGTTCCTTCCAAATAACATCCCACCTATGGGGACCCACTGCTTCATTACTTTGATTTTAACTCTCACAGTGCTTATCCTTTCTAGGATAACAGAAGTTACGCAGAACTCGACCACAGTGCAGTGCCTCCAGGAAGTGAAGCAGGGAATCTGAAATACACTCATTTTGATTTAATTGCCTAATTCAGTTCCGATTTCTAGGCCCAAGTGTCAAAGGATGTGGAGCCCAAGGAATCTTATAGAATCTATGTTCTCCACCAGCCTTTGGTGAAGCTTGAGGCAAGGTTTAAAACCAGGTTAACATAAAAACTAAACTAAAATAAATAAAATTGAAGGACACAGATCTTTGTATGCTTCTCAGAAAGGCAGTTAACTCTCACTGCAAACCTTGGCTTAAATCAGATATATTATTTATTATTTTTTTATAGTCAGCTGAGCTTACTATGCCAGTTATCAGTTTCCTAGCAGATTGTAGGTTAAGAAACAAGGTGTTATAAAAATCTGATCCAAAGCTTTTTACCAAATATGATGCAGCTTTATTCTAAAAAAAAAAATATATATATATACACACACACATATATATAATTATATATATACACACACACATATATATACATATACACACATATATGAGTGTGTATATATATATATATACATATACATATACATATATAAGTGTATATATATATGAATATGTGCATGATTTCTATATATTAATCCTTGCTGTGAATTTCTTATGATAATTTGTGGATAGTCATTGCGGTATAAATACTCTGATGAAGATCAGATGTTGGTAACAGTTCTTGGTATCTCTAGCAGAGTACCTGAAGTCCACATGCAAATAGGAACTGCTTGGTTGGTAATTCTGATCTGCATTTATGTTGTCCACGTAGTATAGCAGTTGCTGGCCCACATTCTCTAAATGGAAGGAAGAAAAGAGAAGTATGGAGTAATGTGTGATTTTCTTGCAGCAAGGCCTGTTTAATCTATCTTATTAAGAAGGCAAAATCATAAGGAAATAAATCTGCACTGGCAGTTAATGATCAGTTGGCTATTTGACAGCTGCCAGCAAGCCTGGTGATAGAAAAATTACTGTCATTATGAACAGCTTCTACTATGAAGACTTTTTTTTCATTAAAAACGTGAATACATTCTATTTCAGCAGCAATATTATGAAGTTTGTCTTTTCATGGTCTTTAATAACCAATTTTCTGCCAGAATAACCCAGGATGCTATCATCTGGGTTCTAAATTAAAACGTATTAAAAAAAACCCTCAAGCCACCATGCCCTGTCACGGGCATAATTAAGCTGCAGTTCCAACAGCATATGCAGTGTAACTAAATATGAGTTTACAGTCCATTCTATTTGTTTAAAAGAGTTGCAAATGAAAGTTAGGGACTTGCCATAATGGTGTTAAAAATTGCTTGCTCACTATTGTTGATGACGCTGTTATCCAAACACATGTGTTTGGATTGAAGGCAATCTAATTGCAAATATATTCTCAAGGGTACACTCCTGTTTTAAAGATATTACAGACCTCAGCCTTAATTACACCAGAGTAGGCCCAAGTGGGCAAATCATGGTAGAGAGCTGCCTTTTGTTCTCACAGAAGAATCACAGAATTGTCAGGGATGGAAGGGATCCCAGGGATCATCCAGCTCCAACCTCTCTGCCATGGGCAGGAACACCTCACACTAGAACAGGTTGCTCAGAGCTCCATCCAGCCTGGCCTTTAAATCTTCCAGGTATGGGGCTTCCACCACCTCCCTGGGCAACCTGTCCCAGTATCTCACCACCGTCACGCTGAAGAACTTCTTCCTAACATCCAATCTGGATCTACCCACTTCTCGTTTTGCTCCATTCCCCCTACTCCAGTCAGTACCTGACATCCGAAGAAGTCCTTTCCCAGTATGGGTCGTGAGCATACCTGGTTCTGGAGAACAGAATCTACTCTTACCCCTTTTCTGGAGTGAGAGTGAGGATACTGCACACTGATTCGAAGTTTTAAAGAGAAAATCTATATATAAGAATATATCTATATCTATATATCTATATATGTATGTATGTATGTGTATATATATATATATATACTCATAGAATCATAGAATGATTCTATACCTGTAGAAATGCACAAATTAAGCAATTACAAGTGCCAAGTCTTTGGTTAATTTCCATAACTGCTACGTGCTAAACTTCTTACATAATGAAGCCCAAACATATTTAGATGAGAATTCCCTACTGTTTGCTGCATCCATAATGCTGTGAGGCAGTGATCCATATTTGAAGTCTTGAGGCATTGTTACTAAAGGAGAGAGAAATCCTGCAGACAGAGTGATTTACTTTTACATCATCACAACATTCCTAATTTGAGATTTAGTTCTCAATCTTAATTTGGTTAGTTTATTTTAATTTAAGGATGTTTCTAGCTAAAAGCTTTACAGCTACAGAACCACACTGAGTCCAGTGAGGTTATGTGTCCCTGCCTGTGGTGGGAGGTTGGAACTAGATGATCTTTGATGTCCCTTCCAACCTAAACCATTCTGTGATTCTATATGCTATGGAAAGTGGCTACATAACACAGTACAAGATCCTTCATAAAGATAATCAGTCTGGACACAGGGTAATTTATAAATTTAAATATATTTTTAATCTATCCAAGGCAAGAAGGAAGAAGTTCTTCACCATGAGGGTGTTGAGACACTGGAACAGGTTGCCCAAGGAGGTAGTAAAAGCCTAATCCCTGGAGATTTTAAAGGCCAGGCTGGATATGGCGCTAAGCAACCTGATTTAGTATGAGGTGTCCCTGCCTGTGCCAGGGATTGGAGCTAGATGATCCTTGAGGTCCCTGCCAACCTTGACAATTCTATGATTCTATAATTTTGGATATTTAAATTCAAAGCTGCTATTTGTGTTGAAGATTGTGAGGTATCAATAGAGGTTGCCATGTCCAGCAGAATTTACAGTGAAATGCTAGCAGAGAGATTGGTGTAGATGAGGAATCCTGACTAGTGCTCTGCGTTTTGGAGAGCTGCTTTTTAAACCCTTCTCTCCCCTCTGGCTTTGACTTACTTTACCTATTTGGCTCCTTGTTTGACTTTACCTATTTTTGCTCCTTGTCATTCCTGTCTGTCATCATTTTACTGTCTGCTTGTGTAACCACCTTAATTTCTAAACTTCCATACATTCCCACTGCCCTTTTTCTTTTGTAAAAATTATTTTGTCCTCCTGCTTTACAATTTTCTTATCCTTATCTACTGCTACAGCTCTCATCATTGAGGTCTTCACCCTCAAACCACTTAGGCTGTAGGATGGTAAAAGAGCAAGATAAAGTTTCCTTGCTGACATTTTTGAGCCTGTGGTTATCACAGGAAGCAATCATAGGGAGAGTGTTCCTCATCCCATGCATGCCAACTTGAGCAAATTCAATCATTCTCAGGGAATGATACCAAGAGGCTTGTATGTATCCATTGTAAAAGGTGTGAAACAATATCACAAAAAAAAAAAAAAGGATGGAAAGCTTAATGTAGAAGTAGGTGCTCATAACTAAGAGGTTTTTCTGAAGTTAAAGCTGAAACCCTAACCCTGAGATGTCAGTTCCACCAAATTTACAAAATTAATTTCAAAGCGAGGAGGTTGACAGTGAAAAGTCTCTGTTGTTTACTTGTTCTACTTTGTGTCTTTTTTCTGTAAGTTTATTTTTAAAATAGCTACCTACCCTTGGGTAGATGTTCTGACACTTGGTAGACTGGCAAGTCATTGGAAAAAGGCTCTTAAAATGCAAAATACTTGAGGCCAATTTCATTGACAACATATGCTGTTGGTTTGTTTGTTTGTGGGTTTTTTTGTTTGTTTGTTTGTTTGTTTTTTAATAGCAACTATACTAATAATCACAGCATGTCAGGGGCTGGAAGGCACCTCGAAAGAAGATCATCCAGTCCAACCCCCCTGCCACAGTGGAATCACCTAGAACAGATCACACAGGAATGCATTCAGGAAGGTTTTGAATATCTCTGGAGAGGGAGACTCCACAACTACCCTGAGCAGCCTGCTCCAGTGTTCTGTCACCCTCACAGTGAAAAAAAATTTCCTCATGTTTTCATGAAACTTCGTATGCCTCAGCTTCCTCCCATTGCCCCTTGTCCTGTCCTTGGGCATCACCAAGAAGATCCTGGCTCCATTCTCTTGACACTTACCCTTTACATATTTATAAGCATTAATCATTGAATCATAGAATGGTTTAGGTTGGAAGGGTGTGCTGGTTTGAACTAATTGGAGGAGCAATATGGCTATAGGCTGGGAAAGGAAAACATTGATGATGATACTTCATACTCATAGCTTTACTGAAAAAGAAAAAAAAAAGTGTAGGACCTTACACTTGGCCTTGTTGAATTTCATGAAGTTGGCCTGGGCCCACCTCTGCAGCTTCTCCAGGTTCCTCTGGATAGATCCATGCCCTCTAGCAAGTCATCTGTGCCACACAGCTTGGTATCATCTGCAAACTTGATGAGGGTCATATAATGTCAGTTTTTAGAAACATAAATTTCACTGAAGTTTTCATGTAGAAAAGTGAAAGTGTAAAATAGACTGAGATTGTAATGGTTGTTCCTAAGATGAGAATTATAGATGTGACTAATTTTGCATAGGGATTCATCAATTGAGGGGTTAAACTGTCATTTTTAGGGTATGGACATAATTTGGACCAGTCTTTTTTATGCAGTATTACTCACTTATGTTGCAACCCTCAAGCCATGACTTAGGCTCTAGAAAATCAGGGGATCCACTTACATGTATTATACATGATCTTTGAATATTAAATATGGGATGTCCACTTAAAGGTGCCTTCAGATTCTCTCTGGGCCTTATTTCAAAGTTTTATCAGTAAGGAGAAGTCTAAAATAATACTCTATGTGAACCACTGTGCTCAGGACATTGAATCAGAATGTACCTTTTTACAGGAAGACAGTCTGCAAATACTGCTATAAGATGAAATTTGGCTGTTCACAAGAGCAAGGTGAAACGAAATTTGCTATCCCAGAGAAAATGGTGCTCTGTGATAAAACGTTAAATAATGTATTAAAAAAAAAAGGGGGGG
>VWZI01021465.1:38363-68169 GCA_013396835.1 Psilopogon haemacephalus
AAAATAATATGAATAATTTGGAAGGCTTTCAAAATACCATAATGATCTGCTTCTTTCTTACAGGAACTCGATTAGCTCCAAAAGAAAAACTGGACATCCCAGTGTTATTCATGCCAGATACAATGAAAATGTGTGAGGCTGTGGTGGTAATTCATGTAATGAGGGAAAATGGTGAAAACTGGCCTGATGAGGATTCTGCAGAATTAAATAAAGACGTAAAGAGGTAATTTATTCTAATAGGAAAAGAAAAAGTCTTTGAGGATACTTAATCCTGGCATCATTTTCTCCTTCGGCTATTCATGTGCATCTCCCAAGGGCAACCAAGTGTCTCATTTTCAGAGCAGTATGTACCTGACATAAGCTTTTATTCTGCCCTGCAAAGTGTGCAATTTAACAGCAAGGTGTTTGTCTGTTTCAATACCTACCTTTTCTAAATTTGAGTAAAGAAAATGTATGGTCCTAGGTGCCAGTGGAGTTATTGAACAAGTGGAAGTTCTTAGATGCCTCTAATTTTGCAGTACATTTGAGATAATAATATTTCTCCTATGGATCCATTTATATAATGCATAAACTGTATAAACTTTGCTTCAATGTACACATGTAGTGGGTTTGCAGTTACCTGCCCCCCCACCTTTTATAAACCCCAGCTAAAACTCAGAAAAAACACTGGAATAAATGAAGCTTTATATTTAGAGCAATGCAAATATACAAGCAAATATTTACAAGATATAACAGGTATTTACAGAAATATACAGTAAAAAAGGTAATACACACACACCACACCCCTCCCGGAGACCAAAATCCCCAAGAGAGGGTAACCAAACTCCCCCTACCACCTTTCCCCCCTTCTCCCAGCTTTATCTCACCACCTGATGATGCTGCAGATAAGCTGAAGATCAGGGAGACTAGTAATAGGAGAAGAAGTTAGTCATTTTAGTGGTTTTACTCTGAATTCAGCCAGCAAGACCGAGAGACAAAGGAGAAAGCTGCTGGAGCCAGCAGACTGGCTGTCTGGATGTTTTGAGAACACTTCTTAAAACAATTTTTTTTTCTTTCTCAGTGAAACTTGCTGAAGTGACACTGTGTGTTTAACTCTCTCTCAGCCAATAGTCTAATTTCTCACTCAAATTCTCCTATTGGCTCAAACCAACACAACACACGATATGAGAGAGCAGGTCAAGCCAAATTTTCTCCTGACAGAATATTTTAAACCACGCTAAAGTAAGTGGATGTAAATTATTTCTGTTCTGATTGGGCTGCATTTGATTTAATATTTTTCTTATACGTGTTTAGCATTACAGCATACAATAAAATGAAGTATCAGCTCTCCAACTCTTAACCCTAGATCAGTTTTCAGAAAGACTTCTCAGGAATCTATCATAATGATACTCTTCACTTGTCTTCCCACCAGTGTTACTCTAGGAGAGAATGGTGGACTTCAGGAAATTCTCTGGATCTACCCTGTTCATGGAATACCTGAAGCAGTGCAGCAGAAATTATTTCCAGGTAGGTAATGATTGAAAAAATAAAAATACTGAGACACAGACAGCATATTTAAGAAAACTATGTAGTCAGTTTGTTCTCACCTGCTTGATTACAAGAGCTTAAAGTAGTACTTTGCTACATTTTTTAAAAAAATGATATATTTGCATACTAAAAATAAAATCTCTTTTGCCACCTACAAAATCAATATAGATCTATTATTTTATTCTCATTGTGGATAAAAGGAGGTGGGAGCAATTGAAAATCTCAAGGTTCATGCCCTTCAGTGTCCCAGTTAATTGGAGAGACAATGATGATGAGATAGACAACTGAAGGTGAATCAGCTGAAAGACAGACACAAGGCTAGATTTATTCTTGTCTACCTAAAACACCCTTCCGGGGCATTTACAGGGTACAAAATATTGGAGAAGATGTCCACTGCTTTTCTCAGCCTTGAATTTTAGGAGAGAGTTCTTCACAGTGAGGGTGGCGAGACACTGGAACAGGTTGCCCAGGCAGGTTGTGGCTGCTCCCTCCCTGCAGGTGTTCAAGGCCAGGTTGGATGAGGTCTTGAGCATCCTGATCTAGTGGGAGTTGTCCCTGCCGATGGTGGGGGTTGGAACTGGATGATCTTTTGAGGTGTCTTTCAACCTAAACCATTCTATGATTCTATGAATTTCATTCCTTAACCAGAACCAGAATAGAGAGCAGTGTGAACAACAGTAAGATTTTCCATTTGCTCCTGAGAAGTAAACCTGCATTAAAAGTTTACTGACATTCATAAGATTTTTATTGTGCTTACTTTTGGGACAGTAAATCTTTATAGGTTTGATGCAACTAATTTATAAAGCTGTGATGTAATCCCGGAAATTGTGAAGAGCTTTTAAAATCTATGTCCTCAATGCAGCTACAACTCAAGCTGTAGATGAGGGACAATGCACCATCTTTTCATCTTGTATTTTGATGACTTAATATACTTTTCTATACTACAGCAGACTAAGGAACAGGAATAAGTTTTGGAGGACTATAAAAATAGATATTTTTTACTGTCATTATTTTAATTTTCTTAAGGACCCTTTACTTGCAGACAAATGCCACTGATGCGGCATTAATTAGAGCTTTCATCTCATTAATTTCCACTTTAATACCTTGGGGAATGAAGCAAAATATTATCATGCAATCAACTGCTGCCACAAATGATGGCTTTAACAAGTTTCATTAGCATTTAATCTATGTATATTTATCTGACTGTTTGTTGTGTTATTTAAGGCTGTTATGTAACTCACTGGCAGACTTGGAGATAAATCTCCCTTTTATTGGGCTGGTTTTATTACTTACAGGAGTTATGAATTAAAACTGTTAGCATTCATAAATTCCTTTAGTGACATTCCTTTTGTGTACAAGCAAAAACTGATGTAATCTCAAATCTTTGAATTCCTAAATCCTTCAAAGCAGAAAAACTATATTTTAGAATATGTGTAACCATGATATCCACTAGTTTATATTATTTTTTTTTTTTAATAAAAGGATCATTACAGTCAATTTGAGTACATATCTTTTTTTGTCATCAGCATGTTATGTTAAACTATTTTTTTTTCACCCAAGTGATAAACCTCTAATTGAAAAGCTACCTGGAAAACTAAAATAGTTACTTTTAAGTGTATTTATGAAACAGATTCCATTCCTGCTTTGATTCAGACAGCCTGTGGTCCAAATAGGCATTTTTAAAAATCACTGTTTTAATACACTGTGGTGGGTTAAAATTCACTAGACCAACCCAGAAGGCTTGGAAGCAAAATGAAGCTATGTATTTACAGCAAGCTAAAACTTACAGGCATATAATGCAATGAATATGTACAAGGTTATATTTACAAATATCTACAGTTATCTGCAAGGTAAGAACACAAGGAAGCTTCAGAGGGATCCTTATGAATTGTTCCTCAGCTTCCCCGGATGAACCCAGAGGGGTGTCCAGCAACCGGACTCACTCCCTCCTCCCTCTCCTACCCTTCTCCTTCTACCTCCTAGACAGTTTGTATCAGGGAGGTTAGGACAGAGATAAGGGGAGCAGTGCTAGGCAGGGAGTTGCAAGGAGATGGAAACCAAGGACAGAAAAGGAGAAGAATTGTTTATGCACTGACTTTTTATCCCGATTAGCAAACCAATTAATGATTCTTTTTACAACCAATCCTCTATTTATTTACATTCTGCACTGAGCCTTCGTGAAAGTCCTGATTTCTCCATTTGGAATTTCCCAATGAGTCTTAAACTGCTCCATGCATGAGTCCAAAGCAGGTAATTCACAAGATACCTGCTTTGTTTTTAAATCATTGTTTTCAATAATGATTGAGATTGCATTGTCATTTCTTTTAATGCAGGCAATTATTAAAGTTGCCTGGAGGCTACAAGCTGTTATATCAAAACCCAAAGCTGCTGTACTAGTGTGTTAGGCAGGTCAGCTTTTGTGTCATTCTTATTTGCATCGTAATATAGTTCTGGAAGTCACCTGGCTCCCTATCTCATGAGACCAATTAAAATGATCTGTTGTCACAACCCATGTAGTAGGTGTTAAGTAGATTACAACTTTACTACTTTATAGAAGTGATTACAAATGGAGAATCATTCAGAGTATTTAGTTAATTCTTGTAGAGTCCAGGTAGCACACATTAATTTAGATTGGGAGGGACCACTGGAGGTCATCTAATCCAATCCCTAAACTCACATCTAATTAGAGCAGATTGCTCAAGGATTTGTCCAGTCAAATCACACATATGATTTTTCTCCATAAATATTAATTAGCCATTTAGACAAAATAAAAAGTTGAATGTCTTCTGGAAGCAACATGAGCTGTAGAGTAGAGAATGATGCAGGCATAACATGTGCACAGAATACATTGAACTACTTGGTAAGATGGTGTAATACAGATAATGTAATCTATTCTTAAATATAAGGCCATGAGGTCTTGAAATAAAAATGTGGTTTTGACTATTTCAGGAGCTCTCCCTTGTGGAAATGCTTAGAAGAGAGCTATATAAATTACTTAAACCCTCTTAAAACAGGAAAAAGACCAAGGTGGGGGGGGGAAAGTGGCACTTAATTTTCTCAGAGCGATGAAATTACTTGAACTTGCTGTACAACTATGTATTTTCTGAGGTGATGATAGTGCATCAAGCTCCAAAAATAAAAGTCGAAGATAAATAAACAGAGTACAGAAATAAGGGTTACATTGCTCTTTTTTAAATAACTTTACATAATTGCTTACCAAGATAGAATTCTAAATTAGTTATCATTAAATCTGGATGTTAAATTCAGAGTTACTTTTTGGAGAATCATTCAGTGTAATTTTGATTAAAATAATATTTAGACTCTGAAACGGAGAAGTAGGTAATCAGCCCTGTGATTTCATGTTGATTTCTTTAACTATGGAAAACTCTAGGTATTTTCTGTGGGAAAACATTTTTTTTCTTTTCAGTTTTTGCATCTGATTTTCTCCTGTTTCTGTGCCAATAACTGTTGTAGGAATGATACACAATAGTTATTAAAGTAAGCTTTACAAAACATAGTGTATAAGCTAACTTCCAACTATTTGTAATGAAAAAAAAAAAGACATATCTTAGGGAAAAAAAAGTAAATTAAAATAGTGTAATGCACTGAAAAATAAAAAAGTTATGCTTCAAAGAAAAACTTACATAGAAATACTTTTTATTCCAGCATATTTCCATAAAAGCTGAAGTTTGAAAGCCAGCATTTTGAAATTAAGGAATCAGAATGGCTTAATATTCTTTCACTTTTAAATTGATTCCTTTGCTTGCCTTTCAGTCTTTCTTTCCATTGGCGTATGTCAAACTGTGCCATAACTTCTGTTTGCAAATGAACTAAAATGAAGATATGATTTGTGATTACCAAAAAAGGGAAGCCATTTTCAGATGCTGTTGTGAACTAATTGTGGCAACAGATTTTCATTTGCTTAGTAGTATTTTCTACTACTTCACCTAAACAGAACTATAGAAACTATAGGTTGGGGGAAAGCTTTTAGTTGTCTCGGTCCTTATTGGGTTGTTGTAATTCTCTAGGCACATTTAACTTCTACATTTCATTGTTTTGTTAAAATCAGAATGCTGACATTTTACAAACAACTGATTCTTGCTTTGCTGTAGCTGTGATATGCTGTCAAGCCAGGCAGAGAGTAGAAAGAAGAGTAGAAGTGCCACTGACTGGTGTAGTTCCTGGTGCAAGAAGAAACTCTGCCAGCGTTGATACAAGTAGTCCAGCCAACATCCAAGATAAAATCCAAGATACTGATGGTAAGAATAAATAGCTTGTATGCCATTCTGTTTTAGGACATTCCAAGTAAAGTAACTGCCGTGAAAACAGATGAGGTTTAAACAAATCCTTCTCTCAGTTCCTCTTTCTACCCTGTTGCAAATATGGGATGTTCCTCTAACAATATGTGTGCAGTTACAGGGACCTTTTAACCTGAACATTGTTTTGGTATCTGTCTTGGATACGAGGCTTGCACACAAAGCCTACCTCCTTTAAAGGAGGATTGTTTCTGCAAAGACTAAAGCTAGCAACAATATGTCCATGTAAGCATTGCAAGGAAATATTTAACTGCAGGTTGTTCCTATTGGTAAGATGCATTCCCACCAGCAGGTCAATATCTGCAGCAAAATGGGTTGAATAAGGAGGCCTAGTTCAAAAGAAGTAATAAAGCTTTGTAAAAAGATAAGTTCCACTTACAGTTAATCAGCAGAAAACACACTGAAAATCAATTTATTTGGAGATAAACCAGCTTTTCATATTAGATCTTTCTGAAAGAGAATGGTACAATGTGTAAGTAATAAGAAAAGAATGCTTGTTACTGCTGCATGCCCAATTAATAGATGTGTGTGTTAACAGTCATACTACAACAACAAATTATGCATTGCTTCATTTTACCTTCATCGATTATTGTACCTGTGAGACCTAACTTATATGTCTTTTTGGGTTCAAAGTCATCCTACTTGAAAAGATAAAAGTCATTGAAAAGCTATGACACGTGACATAAGGCATCCTAATGTGCGTTTAATGTAGCTGCAAATGAAGGGAGGGGATTTCACAGTTGCTCCAAGAATGTAGCACACCTTATGATGGTAAAAGTTGAATCCACAGAAGTTGCTCTTATTGCAATCTATTAAGTATAAGAAGCAGGCAAACCCAATTTTGGCATCCCATTTGTGTCATTTAGAATATGGCCAAGTAGAGGCTATGCAGGTATATTGCTGTAGAAGCTTTCAGGCCAAATAGCTAGGGGGAAATTAAAAAAAAAAAAAAAAGGGCAAAAGCTGTAACAGGTAAATTAAAATTAATTGCATCCTTCCTATAAGAATGATACAGCCTTGATTTGCAGGCTGACCAACATGGTCTTATGTCAGCAATCACTGCCTAGACCTTTACAGATTTTGATTTTGGAATTGTTTGAAAACAATCAGGAATCAGAAGTTGAGCTGCTATCAAGGGCCTGCACAGCATGTACTTACTGTTTAATTAATACTTGGAATTACCAAGTTACACTTGATGTTCATTCATATTGTGGTGTGAAAGATAACTTATTGTTAGGCATATTGGGTTTTTTTATATTCCTGTATCACAAAGTGATAGAGATCAATATAGAATCATAGAATCAGTCAGGGTTGGAAGGGACCACTAAGGATCATCTAGTTCCAACCCCCCTGCCATGGGCAGGAACACCTCACACTAGATCAGGTTGTCTAGAGCCTCATCCAGCCTGGCCTTAAACACCTCCAGGGATGAGGCTTCCACCACCTGCCTGGGCAACCTGTTCCAGGATCTCACCACCCTCAAACTGAAGAACTTCTTTCTAACCTTCAGTCTGAATCTACCCATTTCTAGCTTTGTTCCATTCCTTCTAGTCCTATCACTATCTGACATCCTAAAATGTCCCTCCCCAGCTTTCCTGTAGGCCTCTTTAAGATACTGAACTGTCACAATAAGGTCACCTTGGAGCCTTCTCCTCTTAGATTGAACAGCCCCAACTCCCTCAAGTTTCTCCTCATATGAGAGGTGCTCCAGCCCTCTGGTCATCCTTGTGGCCCTTACCTGGGCACATTCTAGCACATCCAGATCACTCCTGTAATAGGGGCTCCAGAACTGGACACAGTACTCCAAGTGGGGTCTCACCAGAGCAGTGTAGAGGGGGAGAATCAGCTCCCTCAAACTTTTAGCCACATTTTATTGATGCAGCTCAGGATCTGGTTGGCTTTCTGGGCTGCAACAGCACACTGACTGATCATATTGAGCTTCTCGTCCACCAGCACCCCAAGTCCCTCTCCTCAGGGCTGCTCTCAGGCCAGTCACTTCCCAGCCTATATTGGTGCTTGGGATTGCCTTGACCCAGACACAGTGAGAGAAAAACATGAAGTTTTCAATATACCTTCTTGCTTCTTTGGAGGACTGTAAATGTAATATAACTTTATTTATTCAGCCTTGTGAGACCTGCCGCATATCAAAATACATGCTAACTTTTCATTTTTCAGGGAGTGTAGATATTTATTGACTTGTCAGCTATGAGCAGGCCACATTAAATATACCTGAGTTATTTCCCTCTAACACACTGGCATCTGAATTGACAAGAGTAACATTCATTGAGCAAGTTGAGGCAGCATTTAGAAGGACTTCCAGATTCATGATGTGAAGTGCTCGTTTTATTCATAGCAATAATATTTCATATTTATTAACACTGGCATCCTTACATACTGATTTGGGACATTGCATCTTTTCAAGCAAGAAGTTTGGTAGCGAAATTCTTTGCATACATCATAGGTAGGGAAGTAATTTATAACTCTGGTGTTTTTCATGGTTTCAAATGGCATTATAATGACATTATTGCTAGATCAATGTGATGCCTGTTAGAAATAGAATTTCATAGTACTATCTCAGCTTTCTGCAGATTATAAGTAACAACTTAGATAAAAGTGTAAACCTCTAAGGTAAACAGCCAGGCAAAGTGGTTTGCATTTCTTTTTTTCTCCTGTGAATGAGTGATTGTGTGTGTGCAATCGTAAATGATCATAATTACTGGCAGATCAGTTTTAAATGACTACTACTCTGCTTCAGTATTTAAATTACTTGAACAAGTGTACATTCTTGGGTAGTGAAAAATCTTCAAGCATTAGAAGTATTCAATTTCATCCAATATGAAATATATTATTTGAAATAGAAAATTATTATAGTTTCTTACAGAACACTGCAACAGGCTGCCCTGGGGGGTTGTGGAGTCTCCCTCTGTGGAGATAGTCAAAACCTACCTGAAGTATTCCTGTGTGATCTGGTAGAGGTGAATCTGCTCTGGCAGAGGGCTTAGACTGGATGATCTTTTGAGGTCTTTTTCCAGCCTCTGACATTCTGTGATTCTGTGATTCTTAAAAAAGTGAGGACAATCTAAGTGCTGTCTAGCTAAAATCACATGGCTAGTTCAGAAGTCAACAAAGTTGAATGTATGCACAGAATGTATGGACAGTAGCTGCAAGAACAAATGCAGAAAAGTATGCAGAGCAGCAGATGCTGCATTCATACTCTGTACTTCATATATGTGAATTCACGTGGATTTTTTAAAAAGAATAACATTCTAAAAAAATCCCAAAAAAATAAAATAAAAATTTTAAAAACCCAAACCAAGAAATGGGAGATGGGATGGGAGTAGGTGGTAAGTGATTTCTATTGCTTTCTTTACAGTGGGAATTTTTTTTTTTTAAAGAACTGGGTTTTTTTAAAAAAAAAGGTGAACAGAAAAATCAAATGTAAAATAAAATTTAGAAAATAAATGTTGACATTGGTTGCTAGGGAAATAGGCAGTGTGTTGCATGGTATAAAAAGATGTGGCTAAGAATGGAATTTTGCAAAGCCTTGAAGATGTGGATGAAAATCTTTAATTAGATATGGAGAGAATTTTTCAGGGAAGAGATAAAAAAGATGCATGCACTGAATTGCCGTGAGGGGTTCCTTAAATAACTGAGGATCAATAAGTACAGTATCAATGCAGGAGATCACTTGATTATCCATTTATTTCTTTGTATTTAAGATCATTTGGTTTGTGCCATTTAGTGAAGTATAGGATGTTACCTTTGCTTATATTGCCTTACATACAGTATTTTGGTACCTTTATGAAGAAATTGAATGAAAGTGTGCTGGTTTGAACTAATTGGAGGATTTGAATGAGAAATTAGATGATAGGCTGAGAGAGGAAAAAACTGATGATGCTACTTTACTCATAGCTTTACTGAGAAAGAAAAAAAAAAAAAAGTTTTAAGAATTGTAACCGAAATATAGACAAGTCAGGTGGTTTCTGACCGCTCTGGGCTTTGGCTGCTCCTGCATGGTTTTTCTCCTTTTGTAGCTGAATCTGAATAATCCCACTAACTTCTTTCCTACTGCCAATTCCCCCTGGCCAATCTACCTCTGCCTATCTGCTGCATGAAATGATGGCGAGATAACACTGGGGAAGGGGGGAATGTGACAGGGGTGGTTAGAAACCCCTCTTAGGGATTTTGATCTCTGGGAGCAGTGTGGTGTTTCTGTATTACCTTTCACTGTATATATCTGTAAATATCTATTATACATTGTAAATATATGTTTGTATATTGTGCGTTGCTGTAAATATAAAGCTTCATTTATTAACTTCCAGACAACTGAGTCCTAGCCTGGGTTATTTCAAAGTGTGGGGGGGCAGACTACTGCTAAACCACCACAGAAAAGCGTATTCAACCACAGACAGGTCTTTTGCTGTTCTTGTGCAATTCCTTTGTTCTACTGCTATTTTCCTGGAGTTACAATGTTTTACAGTGAGAAATAGGCATTTACTTCTCAGATTACATTAATTTCTTACTGCCCAGGTGATACTGTGTACTTAAACGTTAGGATGTTCTTTGCCACCAGGTTTCCTTTCACATCTTTCCTTTATTACTCTTATGATTCACTTTTGCTATTCACTTGAATATTTACTTGAAAACTGCATTAAACCAGTTTAATGTAATGTACAGTAATGTATTCTGTCTACTGCTGCTGCTGCTGCTTTTGCTGGTAAGGCATCACTGCATACTTAATGTTCATTCCCTACTACCTACTGAGTTCTAGCAGTTTGTGTTAAGAGTCTTGGAAGACAGTGGAGAAGCAGGAAAAGGACAAGTGTTAGATGAGAGCTAACTGGAAGTTATGAAGAAAGATATTTCACAGGGTTTGGAAGGTCAGCATTAGATGTCTGGTAGAAGTGAGTAGCTGAGCCCCTGTAGTTTGTATTTCACCAGATTGGAGACTTAAGAGGGGAAGAAATCTTTTTTAGGTGTCAGGGCCACAATGGATACCCAGCCTTGCACAACTAGGAAAAGAAAAAAAAGGCAAAAAATCATTGAGAGGGTGCAATATGTTTACATTCAGCACAAATAAAATCATTTATCTAGCCTCTGGAAAATATGAAGCTTCAAGATTATGAATTGTTGGGCTTTCATTCTGTGTTTGTGTTCTGTGATTGTGCTGTTCTCTTTTATTAAATAACTGTAAGAAAGATTGCAGCCTGCTGAACGAGAGGTGAGGAAGGCCAATTGAGTGAATTCACTTGCATCTCTCTTTTACTGCATCCATCAAGGGAAAGGCCTCTGTAATCAGGACAAGCATTTTTGTGATATGAATCTCTTTCCATCACAGTTTTAATTTCCTCCTGTCTCATTGTAAATGGGTGACAGAGTAAAAGTAAGGAGGGTGCCTTAGAAAGTTCTTCTCTCTTGCCAATTTCATCTCATGAAGCCTGCTACAGGCTAAGCTCTGGTAGCTCAGTCTTCTTTGGGTGTTCACAGGGGAGCAGCCTCACATGCCAGTGTCCATTAGATTTTGGCCATCAGAAAAATCACATTCTGTAGCAAGATGGACTTAAATGAAGTCAAGTACTTAATGGCTTTTCAAAAATATGAAAGAGATACAAAAATCTTCTCTAATCTCAGTGTGAAACTCTATTCCAGGTCAAATATATCCAGCAGACCCTTCACGGTATCTTTTGGACATATAAGTCCCATCGATGCCTTTGTAATTAACTCTTGAAGGTTGGACACATCTTAGGTTCCACTCAAAATCACTTAAATTCCTGAGTTTCATATTATGTGAATCTGCTAGGCTTGTCTTTTTATGTTTAGATGTGTGACGTTTATTAATTATTTTTACAGTAAATCCTAAAATTCACAAAAAATCACATTTGTCCAGATTATATGATCAGAGTATAAAATCCTTGAAATGTTCACACTATCATTCTGAAGAGTCAGAAAATATATTTTTTTAAAAAAATTACAGTGATCGATTTCTTTTTGTTTTTCTAGAGGCTATTTTTAAAAGTTCTCAGCACTTTAATTATAGTGCTTTTTAAAATGTGGCCTTGGTAGCACTTAGAAACAAATTATAGCCAAATCAGAGTATATAGCTCAAAACCCTGTTGTTTTTTAAACGTTGTTGCTTCAGCAATTCAGCATACACAAACGTTACCTAAAAGCACGCTACTATGTTTTGGGGGGTTTTATACACACAAAAGAAAACACTCAAAGACTGAGATTAATTGCTTTTCAAAACAATAGAAGTTCAATGCTTTAAAAAATTGGTCTTGGGATAATTACCTCAAAAACATATTCTTACTCCTTACTTAATGCATAACACTCTCCAGGAAGTCTGAGGAAGTAATATTTATTATAGTTGGAATTTCTATTCTCTGCATGTATCCAGTTGTATATAAACACCATGCTTATCTTCCCAGTGTTTGGATTGGTAAATATCTCTATGTTGGGTCAGGTATGATTAAAACTCTTACTTCGACTTAATATTTGCAGGGCAGCAGTGGCTTAAATTTGCTATGCTCTACACCTGCACCCATGTATAGGCTGGGTATTAGGAAGAAGTTCTTCACAGAAAGAGTCATTGGCATTGAAATGGGCTGCCCAGAGAGATGTTGGAGTCACCATCCCTGGAGGTGTTCAAGAAAAGACTTAGTGCCATTGGATATGACTGGGTCATAGGTTGGACTGGATGATCTTCCAACCTGGCTTATTCTATTCTATTCTATTCCATTCCATTCCATTCCATTCCATTCCATTCCATTCCATTCCATTCCATTCCATTCCATTCTATTCTATTCTATTCTATTCTATTCTATTCTATTCTATTCTATTCTATTCTATTCTATTCTATTCTATTCTATTCTATTCTGTTCTATTCTATGTGCTTTTTAATTTGCATTAGATAAAATAAGGTTTTTACTTATACAAAAATGGTGATTTAAAGAAAAAAACTAGCAAATCACAGAATCATGGAAAACATCCAGTTGGAAGAGACCTCAGAAATCATCCAGGGCAACTCTTGACCCAACACTGAAGGGTCAACACTAAACCAGGTGCCTAAGTCCTAGGTTCACATGGTGCTTAAACACCTCTAGAGATAGTGACACCACTACTGTCCTGGGCAGACCATTCCAATGTTTCATAACCCTTTCTGTGATAAATATTTTCTAATATGCAGCCTAAACTTCCCCTCGTGCAGCTTGTAACCATATCCTCTAATCCTGTTGCTTCTCACCAAGGAGAAGAGGCTGCCCCCTCCTCACTCCAGCCCCCTTCAGGTAGTTGTAGAGAGCAATAAAAGCAGACAGCAGACTGGGCTAACAGGTCAAGGCGTATTTGAGTAGTATGCTGTATTGTATTTGTCACTACTTTAGAGAAAATGCTAATTCTGTCTCCAATGTTTTAGTTACTTGCCATTTTAATTGAAATTGGGAAATCTAAGAATCACAAGGACTCAACTTTTAATAGTTTGGACAAATTTCTAGCAATGTTTTAAAACTTTTATTTTGCCTCCAGCTGCTGCCAGCTTGTTTAGGCAGCATATGTATTATGGAAATGTCTGGAGTCATACATATTAACAGAGCCCTCCCATAGTATCATAATGTAGTAGTCATCAGGGCAACTCTGATGAAAATCTAATTACAGTCTAGTTACATTTTTCTTTTATTGAGCAGTCCTAAACTAGATTGTCAGTGCAGATCAAAATCAGCTAAGGAACCAGATTAACAAAGCTTTCAAATATTGGCATTTACAAATGCATCGTTTTTCCTTAGGCATTGTAAATATGGAAACTAAATATAAGCACAGGACATGTTACAAAGCAACCCAGAGCAGAAAAAAATATAAATATTTAATTGCTTCTGATGAAAAGATATCATATGCAAATGTCAAACCAAATCCAAATGTCTTTGGCTGCGTCACACAACTGACAACATTTTCTTCCCAGCATCTGAACCATAAAACAAGCTTTTCCTGAGTAGCAACATGTAATATAACTGCTGAAAGAAACATCTGCTCAACAGCTGCAATTTTCTTACTGTGGAATGCTGCAAATCATGTCATCTTTTCTCCCCCACAACAACTTAAATTATGATTAAGTAATTAATTTTTATGTCTGAACCTTCATGGATTGGCATTTGTCTTAGACTACTACAAGCATTGGGTTGTATTGGAACCTGAGTGCATGGCATAAACACATTCTTCAGAGAAACAACAAAGCGTGGAACAATGTAGGATGACCCTAGAAATTTTACAAAGTGTAGGGGAAAAAAATGCTCATATTTAATTAAAACAAAGGACACTTGTTGCAGTAAAGTACATTTTTAATGAATTAACACCTGGAAATCCTGAACATTAAATACTGAGTGGTACTGTGACTGATAGTCCCTTATTTTTGGTAATAATATTTTGCTTACACCTGTGTAATTCTTTAATCTGGTATATATTGTGCAGAAGTTTCTGCAAAGGATCCACTTTAAAGAACCAGAAATATGTGAATGCAAGCTGCTACCTTTCTCAGGGTTAATCCATATATTACAAAAATAACGGCAGTGAAGGTTCAAACTTCTTGTTTGTGAATGAAGTGGTGTATTTCAGGAAAGGAGAAAGGACTACAAACATAGGAAGACATCTTCATGTTCACTTGCATTTGGGTAGCATCACGGACTGGCAAAACCAAAGTAAACTTCTTTTCAAGTATCTCACAGTGTGTTGTCTCTTGGACTTTCATATAAAGAAAAATGTAATGTCTGTTTTAGAATTCCATCTTTGAAGGCCTTAGGAATTAACTCTGCAACTGACTGGCACTCTGTAGCCAGCATATATAGACAGGGATTCACAAACAGGAGTTCTGCACACATACTAAGCTGCAGAAGTTCAGCATTTACCCTGAGATGTGTAGAGTGAAACGCCCTGTAGGACTTAGTGGTTGTGTTAAAAGACTGTTCACCAAAAAAAGTGTGTACAACTTCTAAATAATTGCAAACTTGAGATTCTTTTCCTCATAGAAACATCCCCTTCTGTGCACAAATTGCCATTGCATACTGAGTATCACAGTTCTTACATTTTTACAGCAGGAACAGACATTTGATTTGAGATGCTCAGCAGTTTGTTTTTATGTCTTTGCTTCTTGGCCTTGTCATGGCTTCTAGAGGGAATAAGAAAAGAGGCTGCTAATGACATCGTCGCTATTTTTCTGTATTCTGTTTCTCCGTCTTGCAGCCATCAGTGACACTGATGTGCTTAATGAGTTGTGAGGCTTTTCGAGATTATCCTAGGCATTCTTGGTAAAGTAGAAATATCTCACTATACAGAAGTCTTAAGCAGAACACTATTGCTATTACTATTTGTATCTCATAACTAAGTTTTCCAGCTTCCATTTTGCTGGCAACTACGTATTCTCTCATAAGAAACTGGAACATTTTGCTGTGCAGTCAGAAGGAAATCACTCAAGTGTTTAGATAATTACAAGTTGTATCTATTTCTCATTTTTAATAACAAATGAAATAATTGTTTCTTCTAGCCAGCCAGTTGTGTGACATTAGAATACACACAGACTTTGATCTTTTTCTCTTGCATCATTTAGGTCTCTCTACAACAGTGGAATTTACGTATGAATTGCAATATCAATCAAATGAAATTAAATCTCAGCTTGAGTCTTTGGTTGATATGCATTTGGTTGAAAGAGAACACGATACAGAATCTGGAATCATAACACTGATCTTTAATACCGTGTTTGCACCTAGCAAGCCAATGAGGTAAGCTCCAGTTCCTTATTACCAACAGAACACACAATAGAATCCTGTCTGGTCAATTTTAGCTCGCAAACACTTCCCTGCATTGTTTTCGTCACTTCATTTTCTCCTCTGAGATCTATTATTTTAGGTTTTCTCTCTTTCTGCTCTCAGTATAATATTTTTTAGGTTAAAAATGTCCGTGTTCCTGTTTAATGCCTGTGAGATGGTTCTGTTGAGTTAGTGCCATACTCCGCGTGTCCATCAATTTACTTCTAAACAGCAGAGTACTGGAAGACTTACAATTATTTCTTTTCAAAATTTGTGGAGATGATACAGAAAAGATGGCCTATCAGTCTTGAAAACCTTTTCCTAGATGAGCCTGTGTGCATATTATTTTTTTTGGCTGGATGGGAAATTATCTAGTGCCCAGGTAACAGCAATCCACAGAAAGACATCCTCTTTTATAGCTGTGATGTGAAAAATGATGGATTTGCTTTGATATACATTGATGCATCCCACCTCTTTAAAAAGAAACTGTGAAAGGAAGATATTTTCTGAGAGAGGGAAGCTCTACCTTCCTTTTGAAGCAGCCAGATGTGTATAAGAAGAAGGTTGGTAAAAAACTTCGGTAACATACAGGTAACACAGTAAATTCCAAGGCTCAGCATTACCAGGAAGATTAGGAAGCAGTCACAACTGAATATCATTGGTTTCATGCAAAAAAAAGGTGTTCTCAGTATGCAGGAGGGAGCTTCTATTTCCAGAAGGTTACTGAAATAGGGAGTAAAGACAATGCACTATCCCCGTGGAGTGTCACCACATCAGAGGGGAAGTTAATTTGGAAATTTTCTACTCTGGCTTTTTTGTTTATTTGGTTAGTTTTGTTTGTTTGTTTTCCTTGTGTACTTGAGACTTACCAGGGTTCATGTAGAGGACTCACTGACTGCAATGAATTAGTCTTTACCTTAATCCACAGTGCAAACTCTCCTGTTAGAGAGTCTGAAGACATCACAGTGGAATTTTTCTAAAGCACCTTCATTAGTTCTATTTTTTATTCTAATGGGTACTGTTAACATGTTCTGAACAAAATTCTCCTCTAACACCACAGAAAGTAAAGAATAATAACTAAACCAATTTGAGTTCAATTTGTTTGCAGCAGAAAAAAATAAATCTTATGGCTGTGCCAATAATTATCTTTCATGTTATGTCTTTTCTTGTACTTTGCTGTAAATATCAAGTGCTATTTAGTCTGCATTCTGGTCTAAATGCAACTGAGACATACTGTGGCACACAAAATTAAGGATATATTCCAATGTAAAGCCATCTGTATTTTCACTCTGTTAGTATGAGTCTGCATATTCCAGGCTTAATTTGGGCATTAATTTACTCAGTTTATGTCTTATAACATTCTATGCATTAAATGTTTCTATCTGAAATTTTAAGGAACGAAGCAACTCTCATAGTACAGTGCACCACAGGAGGTGTTTGGAAGTTTCCAGTGCTGTTCATTGCTATGGAGCCAGAAGTGGATGATGTCATCAACATTGAAGCAGTTGGCCTGAATAAGGAATCTCTAGTTGATTTCAAGCTTACAAGCCAGACAAGGTAAAATTGCTTATAATCAAGTATTCATGCAGTTTTCTGAGGATAGAACTCAGACTCAAACACACCAGGTAGTATAGTTTTGGCCAAGATAAATGTAAGTGGGTTGCAGCTATTCCATCATGAATTTTGTGTGCTCTTTTGTATATATAACATACAGTTTTGTTTGTAGCAGAGAAAACAGAAGCATTCTACGTTCAGGCTGTAGCTCCTCAAGAGAAAATTTCTGGAATAGATCCAAATGTTTCTGTTATGACTTTAAAATTTTGCCCTAAAATTCTTGTGCATGTTAAAATGTGTAATACAATGCTAAGGAGGATGTGTTGCAGTGTTAAAAGCTCACTGGAACATGTCCAGAGAAGGGCCAAGAGGATGATCAGAGGGCTGGAGCACCTCTCCTATGAGGACAGACCGAAAGATTTGGGGCTGTTCCGTTTGGAGAAGAGGAGGCTCCCAGGTGACCTTATTATGGCCTTCGAGTATCTGAAGGGGGCCTACAAGAAATCTGGTGAGGGACTTTTTTGGCTCTCAGGTAGTGACAGGACTAGGGGGAATGGGGCAAAGCTGCAGGTGGAGAGATTCGAACTGGACATGCGGAGGAAGTTCTTCAGCATGAGAGTGGTGAGACCCTGGAATGGGTTGCCCAGAGGAGTGGTTGGGGCCACATCCTTGGAGGTGTTTGCAGCCAGGCTGGATGAGGCTCTGTCCAGCCTAATCTAGGGTAGGGTGTCTCTGCCCATGGCAGGGGGGTTGGAACTTGGTGATCCTTGTGGTCCCTTCCAACCCTGACTGATTCTATGATTCTATTAAAGCCTCTTTGAAACAAAACAAAACAAATAACAAAGCAAACAAACAAACAAAAAAAAAACCCCAAACAACAAGACAACTAATACATTGTTTTTCAAAGTCCTTTATACATTCAATGCAAACCAATCACTGTGCTTTAAAAATCTTTAAATGTCTCATTCTTGTTAAAGGTATTCCTTTGTTATTATGTAAGGCTGCTATGAATTCAGCTCTGCTCTGCCCTTCCACTGTGTAAACTAATGGTATCACTCTTCAGTATTTTGTTGATCTCTGTTTTAAAAGTTCTGCAGATTTTTTTTTTTTAATATATTTTTTACATTTCATTATTTTCTCAGGGTTTCAGGATGCTGCAGCAAACTCAGTGTCATTTGTACGTGGCAGAAAGTCGAGAAATAGATTGCATGGTACTGATAGATGGTTTTAAAATAGTAAACAGTGAACCTGAAAGAATCATGGTACTTACAATCTAATTAACTCATGGAAGGTTTTACGTGTCTTTTAAAATTTAAAATAAACTCTTTTTATTAGAAACTGTGCTGGATATGCTGATTGGCAACTTTCGTAGCAGATACAACCTTCATTGTAGTTTTGTAGCATCCCCATCAGGGAGTCTTGCTGGTTCCCAATTGTTATTGTATCTAATTTTTAATTTTTGTTTTTAAAACAATTTATTTCCAAAAGCCATGCCTCTCAGCTGTTCCAGCTTTTAGATGGCTGTCAGTGATAGTAATTACTGAGGACTCAGAAAAAATTCTCCTATCACAGTGTTCAAGTTAACAGCTTCAATAGAATGGGCTGTTTCAGGAACAAAAGTGAAGCAATTGCTCTGGCAATACTGTAATCTCCTGGTAGGTGTTTGATAGCAGTGAAGAGACCTAATGTTCTCTAGAAAGGTATTATAAAACCTGAATCACTGTAGTTATATAAAGAAGGAGCCATGATGAAAGACAGATTCTCTTTTTCCTTCTAACAAATTCCAACGTAACAAGAGACCTCACCATATATTTCAAATACAAAGTGTAATGCTTACAGGTACTGACTTAGCTCCATGGTGTAATTACTGCCAACATCTGTTCCGTAAGTTCAGCATTGCTTTATCTCATCTTTGATTTGCTTAGGAGATCTTGGTGGTGGAGGTTTTGTTATAGAACAGTCAGCCAACCAGGATTTCACATACCATATCTGGAGTTCAAAAGCAATTACACAAAAAACTTGTATATTACAGATGTAATTTAATGCTTGAATAACTCAAATGGCTCAGACGAAAAACAGAACTACAAAATGCTACAATATAGCTTATAGTTTCAATTGGGATACGGAGCATCATCCAGTAGACATTCCCTGAAATAATGATCAGCCCTTTGGAGTTGTTGTTTTTTTAAAGTAAACAATTAGTAGCACAGTCCCATAGAGAATCAGTTCTGCTATTAAGGAGAGGTGGAGTTTTTCCTACCGTTCATACAGATACTTTCTGTCTTCCTATCTTGTGCTGGATAGCAGCTCATGGCACTGCTGCTTGGAGAGTGACTCGCAGGGGAAACGTATTTCTGAGTAAGCTGTTGGAAAGGGACTCTGCAGCTGTGCTTTTTTTCTCTTTCTGCTATTTACAGGACTGAGCAGTTTTACAGCATTTAAGACCTGTGCAACTTGGATGTCCCTACTTACTGCAGTGAGAGTTTGGATTGGATGGCCTCTAGAGGTCCCTTCCAGCTCAAACCATTCTATGATTCTATGATCTTTTGGGACTAGCAGGATGCATGCACAGTGAGGCAACAAAAAATTTGGGCTGCAGCCCTCCCCCTACCCCCCCCCAAAAAAAAAAAGGCTTGCTATCTTATTGAGAATACTTATATTTATATACCAAATTGAATTAGTATCTTCAGTGATCCATAGAGCACCTTTGGTAATCACTGCCAATTAACGGTTTTACAATTTACCCATAACTACGTTTGATGTAATTGCTTCAGGAATGATTAAGAGTTACAAATGGGATATAGCTTCTATACTATTCAAAAATGAAGTCTCTAAGAGTCCATATAAAGGTGTAATGCACTCTCTTTTAATACATTTTAAATTGACACACATGTGATCCCAATGAGAAAGCCCAATTTCTGTTTCAATAAATAATGAAAGACACTGAGGATATATAAAACCATATTTTTTCCCTGGGGAAAACTCATAAATGTTGTGATTTTTTTTTTAAATTGTATGCACCTAGGACAATTGTGAAATGTGAGCAGTCCAATACTGTACTTCCAGCTTTTAAAATTCAAAATGGACATATTGCTGAATAGTTTCTTATAATGGCATTAAGACTGATTAGAGTCAAATCAGCAGATTCAATAAGAAGGATCTGTCACATTTTAACATTTGTATAAGACCATTTTCGTGTTTTGTTGTAAAGGTAGGTTCAATTCAGCACCAGCTGAAATAATTAGCAGTGTTTCCACTGAGATAATTGGCTTTGGTACAAGCCTCTAATGTTTGTGTTAACATTAGTGTTTGCTTTAATACCAATTGCAATATTGAATGATAATAGTTCACAGAACGGCCAAAAAGGAACCAGTAGAATTTTATCCTTGGAAGTCAAAATCATAGAGACTTGTTTGATATCCAGTTCAACTTACTGGTACATTCTTTTTTGGTGATGTCTGCAATTGAAATGAAGGATAAAAATTATGGAAGTGGTGCTTTGCTTGAGAAAACGAGTCCTTTCTATATTTGTTTTACTGAAAATATCTTCTTAAGGTACCTTAAATCAATTATGTTTTGGAATAGAACATTTGTATTAAGACAGACTGGGTTTTTTTGAGACTATTTACTACTGTATATTCCAGTACAGAAGTTTTTGTTGGTTTTTTTAGGGTTTTTTTATGATTTGATGCATTTATTCACACTAAAATATTGATATCTAGCTACAGTAGAATAGTACTGTATTTGTTTTCAGGTGAAAATACCTCAGCAGCCAACATGAAACGTGGGTAGATACTTAAGAATGCTTTGTTCTGTTGGAAATGTTTGGTAAATTATATTACTTTTTAATGCTTATTCATTCTATCTGCTTATTTCTCAAACACAGAACCTCCTTTCAGTAGTATAGTTCATATGCCTGCTAGTGATAGTTTGAATCGTGTGTTACATACAATATGCAGTAGAATTTTATCCATCTTTCTACCCCAACCTCTCCTTCTTGTCCTGTGTTTATCACAAATAGGACCTGCTATCACAAAAGCAAACAGCATAGTATCAGTATGGTCTCAATGGAGTGGTATCTGCAAAATCCAAGGCTCCCCAGATTGTGGAAACAAAGCTAGAATAATGAGAAAATAAACAGTAGATAAATGGAGAGATGAGAAGAAAGATGAAGTTCATATCATAGAATCATCAAGTTTCAGGTTTGGAAGGGACCTCAAGGATCATCTAGTTCCATCTCTGCCATGGACAGGGACACTTTCCACTAGATCAAGATACATCCAGCCTGGCCTTAAAAGTTTCCAGGCATGGGGCTTCCACCACCTCCCTGGGCAACCTGTTCCAGTGTCTTACCACCCTCATGGTGAAGATCTTCTTCCCAATGTCCAATCTAAATCTACCCTCCTCTAGCTTGAATCCATTCTCCCTGGTCCAATCACTACTTGACATCCTAAAAAGTCCTTCACCAACTTTCCTGTAGGCCTCCTTCAGATACTGGAAGGCCACAATAAGGTCTCCTTGGAGCTTTCTCTTCTCCAGAGTAACAGCCCCAAGTGTCTCAGCCTGTTCTCATAGGAGAAGAGCACCAGCCCTCTGATCATCCTCATGGCCCTTGTCTGAACATACTCCAGCATGTCCATATCCTCCTTGTAATAAGAGCTCCAGAACTGGATTTTCCTTAGTGCACCTCCCTTGACCTGCTGGCCACACTTCTCTTGATGCAACCCAGGATACATTTGGCTTTTTGAGCTGCAAGTGCACACTGGAGGCTCCTGTTGAGCTTCTCACCCACCAGTGACTCTTAAGTCCTTTCCTTCAGGCCTGCTCTCAAATCAGTCACTGCCCAGCTTTAAAATGGATGTATATGCAGACTTGGCAATCTTCACTTACTTTTTCATATCTTGAGCACCTTTGTGAATATTTTCTTCTTCTCATCTATGCACATTTCCTTGTGTGGAGATGTTGCACTAAAAACATGGCTTGATCACACAAAATGAATTTTAGTGCTGTCAGAAGAACAAGGAGCAGCCCAATGCTTTTCTGTACCCTCTTTAATTGTGAAGGGAACAACAAACAAACAAAAAAAATGTTTATGGTTTCCACTTGGAGAATAATTTCTACTTTACTGTCACGACTGATGCATTTTGTTAGAAGTAGCAGGAGGCAGAATTAGGTATGCTGCATGAAAATGCTTTCATTAAGCTCTTGGCACACACATCCCCTCCTTCACCCTTTCTCACACGTTGCTGTGCATGTTACAGGCCTGGATTCCTACGCCAATCCCTTTGTTACTGCTTCTGCAAAACGCTGCTGTTACTCTAAAGAGGCAATAAGAATGCTTTAGTTTAGCATCTCCCACGCACTAGCAGCTGCAAAGAACAAATGTTAACCGAGATCTGGGGTTTTTTTAGAGCCTGAGTGGAGGCTAGTCGAAAAATATCGATAACAATACCCATGAGGCAGAGCTTCCAAAAAGTTATGGTCGTCCTTCCTAATACAACACCTGACATGTCACACATTTAGCCAGAGGCTGCATCTAACCGTGTCACCTGGAGTGCTTTTCACAGGAAAAGTCAGCTTACCAATTTAAAATTATAGTACCCCTGGGCAGAACAGGAACAAGACAGAAATCTTCACATTTTGTGATGTTCAAGCCCCTAGCTCCTGCTCTGTTTTGCAACACGCACACAGCAGAAGTGATGGTATAGTTAGGAAAGCATTCCCTGACAGTCATTTGTCATGCAAAGTTTGTTCATAGTTTTTGAAAGTCCTTTAATTCTGAAGCAGTCTTCCCAAAGCCATAGAGTGATAACTGGAGCTAAGCCTTTTCTGCTGTCCAGAGTTGAGAATTTAGAGTCATCAATTAAACCAGTGTTGATTTTGATAGGAACTGCAACCCATTTTGATTAAGAGAGGAGGTTTTTCCTGTTTTTTTCCCCCCTACTGTCATTTTTCGGTGGAAATGATCCAGATTATACCAACTACCACTAATAACTTTACAGAATTTGACAGCTGCTTAGCATTAATAGGTTTATGGAACATCATTACCAATAACTGAATTTTTTTTTTTGTGTTATCCAACAGATGTTAACTACAAATTACATGAAGTAATTAGGTTATGATTAACTATTTTTGGAAGCACATTGCAACATTTTCAGACTGTATTTGCTCAATTACATGCTTAACAGATTAAGACATTTTGTTCCTTTTTTTTTTTTAATTGTAAAATAAACTCCACCCACACTAGATCAAAAGCACTATGCTTTTTTTTTTTTTTTATGTATGGTTTGCAAAGTGCTGAATTTTGTAAAGAAATAAATTTCTCAAGTATAATTTACTGCTTCACTACCTTGAGGGAGGAGTAAACATTTCAGCTATTTTTTTATGTATGGTTTGCAAACTGCTGAATTTTGTAAAGAAATAAATTTGTCAAGTATAATTTACTGCTTCACTACTTTGACGAAGGGAGGAGTAAACATTTCAGCTATTTTGAGCCTTAATTTAATAAAGGATTATATTTTTTGATTTGGTGGATGTTTTATAACTTCTGCAGTGAGACCTTTATGGGTATATAAATGTTAAGGTTTTCTTTAATTGAAGACATAAAGTGCAATTATTTTGTAGTTTACTAATTTGAAGAGTAGTTAATAAGAACACTGATGAACATAGACTGCTGTTATTTTAGAATGAAAGGGAGTAATTATAAATGTATCTGTTAAATACTATCTGAATTCCCACTCTTCCTAATTGCCATGATTTCACAGTGCAACTATGATTTCAATTAAAATTAATATTTACTCTTGTTCATTACTGGAGTAAGGACAGGGCTCATATTCTCTAATAGTGATATCAGACCATTATGACAGGAGTTATGGAACACGAAGGTGGGAAGACAGCTTTGTTTTCTCTGCTTTATATCGCCTCTACCCTTGTATTTACTAGTTAATTTCTGCTTGACTCATGTTTTCAGAGCTCTACACATCATCATACTCTATCAAGTACATTAGTATCCACTAGCCCTGAGTTAAACAAAAGCCCTTGTGAAAGCATTTAGATTGTCTTACCTCTGTCTTTCATATCTTAGAATTGACAAAGTAAACACTGGCTCCACAGTTTTACCTACAGCAGTAATCAAAAAGGAGGAATTTATCTTGAATCATTTCAAACCACACAACTGTTGATTTTTAATTAGACAATAAATTTTACATACATTGAAAACAGTAATGTCTGAAATTCAGGTGCTACTCTGGTAATTTTATCTCCAGCTTTCTCTGGAGATAAATCTCTGGAGAATGATTTATTTATGCTCATGTGGCTGTTTGAGCTAGATTTCTAGCTCAGGCATAAAAAAAATTAGGAACAGAGAAACTTAGACATTGATTGTAAAGTGGTAAATTACTGGAGTCTCTGAGTGAGCATGCCAGGGATAGGCCATAAAATGGCAAGAATAGATGAGTTAATATAATTTCATATGAGCATCAAAAACCTTATATCTGAAAGCACAGCTTGTATCTCTCCCTTACTGCTTTTGCTGCACTTGCTGCTACCTCCCCCCCAGCCATTCATTTAGGCTGCTGCTTTGCTGCCACTTCACTCCATCCCCACCTCCTCGAAGGTTGCTATGTTCTGTAATAGTTCATTTTGTCTATACTGTTATATTTAGTTTAACTATAAAGATACAATTTCATTTTCTGATTTTCCAAATCCTGAGTTGCAATGAATTTTCTCTCTCTGAAGCAGATTTACAATAAGTTATTAGGGGAGGGATCCACTCTAATCTATAACACCTTGTTAACTAGCGAAGATTCAAGATCATCTCAGTGATCTGAATGTCAGTGAAACCACTGCTTGTTTTCTTTTGAGAAACCATCTTTAGATATATTTTTCAAACAAAAATTCATGATTTGTCAGTACTACAGGCATTGGGCAAGGTTCTTGGGTCTGTCCTGGCTCCAGTGTTCTTTAACATTGAGTCCACTCTCAGCAAGTTTGCTGATGACACCAACCTATGTGATGCAGTGGAGTCGCCTAAGGAAAGGGATGCTATCCAAAAGAGTCATGATGGGCTTGAGAAGTGGGACAGTGATAACTGCAGGAGGTTCAACAAGTCAAAGTGCAAGGTCCTGCATCTGTGTCAGGCTGACCTCAGGCACAAATACAGGCTGGGTGCAGAGTGTATTAAGAGCAGCACTGAAGAAAGAGTCTTGGGTGTATTGATTGATGAGACACTCAACGTGAGCCATCAGTGAGCTCATGCAGCCCAAAACAAAAAATGTATCCTGGGCTGCATTAAGAGGAGTGTGGCCAGCAGGTCAAGAAAGGTGATTCTGCACCTCTACTCTGCTCAAACACTGCATCCAGTTCTGGTGTCCCCATTGTAAGAAAAACACAGAGCTTTTGGAGCAAATCCAGAGGAAGGCCACAAGGGCTGGAACACCTCTGCTATGAGGATAGGCTGAGGGAGCTGGGGTTGTTCAGCCTAAAAATGAGAAGACTCCAAGGGGACCTTATTAGCTGCCTTCCAACACCTGAAGGCAGCCTGTAGGAAGGTTGGAGAGAGACTTTTCATAGGAGTGTCTAATAACAAGACTAGGGGGATTGGATTTAAGGGTTAGACTGGATCTTAAGAAGAAATTCTTCAGTGTGAAGGCTCTGGAATAGATTGCTCAGGGAGATTGTGGATGCTTTCTCATTGGGGCTGTTTATGGCCAGATTAGATGAGGTCTTGGACAATCTTTAGCCTCTCTTTAGTTGAGAAGCTTCCCTGCCCGTGGCAGAGGCTTGAAGTAGATGATCTGTGAGGTCCCTTCCCACCTAAGCCATTTTATGATCCTATGATTGTGTGTGTATAAGTTTTTAGTTGTTAGCTGTTGCAGTATTAACTTCATTAGAGTCCCTGCTGGCTTATCATATTATGGCTATAGAATTTAATTTGCCAGATATTCTGTTTTCCTTATTTGGATTTAGCTTCCACCCTGAGGAATATTTCATATCCAGTAAACGACTTGACTTTTTTGTTTAAAAGTGCCAGAGGAGAGGGGAAGAGGAGGATTTAGGTCTGACTGCACATTTTCATCTACGTATGTATGTGTGTACATGTAAATATATTTTACTCAACACAGAATGAAAAAATAGAGTTGTGCTGTGAAGAAGCACGCAGATTTTCTTTAAAGCTTTTTCATAGTTTTTCCTCTATTTTTCTCTATGAAAATTAATATCTGACAAGATTGATGCAATAAGATCTTTCATCTGACTTGGCAATTACCTCGTGTACACAATTATAGATCAGTTTTGCTACAGCTTAATTTTAAACTGTTCGGTCTGTTTGTCAGGACTAGAACTATGGCTTCTTCTCCTCTGTGTTTTCTCACTAACTGTTTTGAGGTGTCATTTACAATCTGGAAAAACAAACTACTGTTGCATCATGCCCTGCAAAGGTCCAATTTCTACAGGAATAAATTCCTTATTTTCTTGTGTCTTCTGTGCCTGCATCCTGCCCCATCTACCTCAGCATTTCATCATTTCATCCGCAGTCTAAGTCATGCCTTTCAGTGCCTTGCAAAGTGCTTAATAGGAGTCATCATCCCTAACTGCTTGCTAGAAAACAGACTGAAAATGGGAGATAAATGCTGTCTTCAAGTGTTCCTAAGTCTAGTGTATAGAGCAGTGATGTTGGAAATGAAGATTTGTGTTTGGGACTCTATTTCCAGACACAGAGTTTGAATATTCATCTCAGAGAATTTTGGTGAGTTCTCTACCCTGCTATTCTAGAAGGAATCACTTCTTTTTCATCCTGTGTAGCTCTTTGTGTGTAGTAAGTATGCTGTAGGCATTCACAGCTGAGCAGGCCTTGTGGGAAATGCAGATGTAAAAATTCAGCACTTAGATGGCACACAGATGGCAACTCAGGGCATAGCAGGATTAGTGCTCATGGCCCAGGGCTATAAACTCAGCTGCATATCTTAGGCACCATGAAAAGAGATTGCCAGCATAAGTTTGATGCCACAAGATTTGAAATGTAGTTTCAAACATTCAGTAGTTTTGCCTACCTTGCTGTGACCTGAAGGAAAAGCTGGGCTAAACCTGCTAGGGCACTGATGGCATTTAGCAGTGCAATGGCACTGCTAAAGATCAGGTTGGTTTTGATTTGCATTTGGTTTGGGTTTTCTTTTTCTGCACTCACACTATTTGTCTCTATGAACTTAGACTGTGGCCTTTGTTCATGAGAGCACTTTGAATTTAGGAAAACCTTTTGTGAGAACAAACTGCAAAGGAGAGCTATTTTTAAATGAGAAGCCACAGACCCCGTAGAGGGTAGCACTTGCCCAGGAAATGTGGGACATTTCCGCAGAGATGTGAATTGTCATCAAATATTAAATTTCACCTCTTTGTGAGTACTTTCTTTGAAAAGTAGTGATATGTCTACTGTGACAATCCATGAATAATCAGATTTTAACAGCTTTTCTTTCAGATGCTGTTAGTTTTTTTGTACTTCAGGATTTATCAGCTGAAAATGTGTCCCTCTAAGCATGCATGATACTTACACTGCTGTACTATGACAGGCTGTTGTGGATTATTTTTTTGACCCACTCTGTTTGTAGTTTGAATTTCTTTTCTTCTCTTTGTCTTCAGATAGTGATATAAAGTTGTCCTTTAGCAGGACATGTGAAGACTAGAGTGAGAATGCCTGTCTAGAAACATTAAAAAATGTGTGTTCTTTTCATGCTGGGAAAGATCGTGGCAAGAAGGCAGTGCAGAACTGTGATGACAGTTTAGGATTGACCTAAGATTGTTCTGTAGTCCTCAGCCACTGTCTTAGCCAGGTGTCTTCTCTGGATGCAACAGTACAACCATGAATCTACCAATTGGACAAGATCTGCAGTACCCCTGACAGAAATTATTTAGCACAGGGGATACACAATAATATTGTTAGAGCAACAAGTTGGTGATGATGATGATTATTATTATTATTGTTGCTGCTGTTATTATATTGTTACTGTTATTATATTCTTATTGGTATTAGTATTGGTATTACCTTGTTAGCATTAGTATTAGTAGTAGTAGCATCACTATTATTAGTACAATTAGTAGTAGCATTGATAATATCATTATTAGTAGTATTATTACTACAATATCTTAAAGTGTTTGGTTTATGGGGTATGAAAAATTTTGAAAACAATGATAGAAGAATATTATTTTCCATGTATTCATTTCAAGGCTTTCAGAATCCCCTATCAATCTTGTAATACTTCACCAGACTGCAAATTCAGTTCCAGTCATAAAAACTTCATAAAATGGGTAACTTATTAGTTTGATTTGGTTACAGATTGGGAAAGTGGATTTTCACTCTTATGTGGAATTAATTTCAAGGACTCGGACAAACAAGAGAAATGGGCCCAGATGAACCTCATGAGGTTCAACAAGGCCAAATGCAAGGTCCTGCACCTGAGTCGGGAGAATCCCCATTGTCAATACAGGCTGGGGGATGATGTGATAGAGAGCAGTCCCACAGAAAAGAACTTGGGAATACTGGTGGATAAAATGCTGGATATGAACCAACAGTATGCACTTGCAGCCCAAGACAACTGTGTCCTGGGTTGCTTGGCAAGGAGGCAGAGAGGTGATTCTTCTACTCTGCTGTGGTGAGACCCCACCTCAAGTACTGTGTCCAGCTCTAGGACCCTCAACACAAGAAGGACATGGAACTTATGGAGAGGATCCAGAGGAAGGCCATAAAAATTATTGTAAGGCTGGAGCACCTCTCCTGTGAAGGCAGGCTGAGAGTGTTGGGATTGTTCAGCCTGCAGAAGAGAAGGCTCCAGGGAGATGTTGTAACAGGCTTCCAGTTCTTGAAGGGGGTCTACAGGAAAGATGGAGAGGGACCATTTATAAGAGCATGTGGTGATAAGACAAGAGGCAATGGTTCTAAACTAAGACAGGGCATATTTAGATTAGACATTAAGTTGTGGCTGCTCCCTCCCTGGATGTGTTCAAGGCCAGGCTGGATGAGGTCTTGAGCGACCTGATCTAGTGGGAGGTGTCCCTGCCTATGGCGAGGGGTTGGAACTGGATGATCTTTAAGGTCTCTTCCAACCTAAACCATTCTATGATTCTATGATATGATTCTTTCAAGATTTCTCAGGGACATGGTGGAAGCCCTATCCCTGGAGACATTCAAGGTCAGGCTTTATGGGGCTCTCAGCAACCTGATCCATTTTGGGATGCAGGGAGTCCAACTCAGTGCATTGTGCTGGGGGAGGTATAGGTGGATATTAGGAGGACGTTCTTGCCAGGGTGAGTGATTGGCATTGGAATGGGCTGCCCAGGGAGGTGGTGGAGTCACCATCCCTGAAGGTGTTCAAGAAAAGACTGGAAGGAGCCCTTAGTGCCATTGGCTAGGGCTGGGTGATCAGTTGGATTGGATGATCTTGGAGGTCTCTTCCAACCTGGCTTATTCTTTTCTTTCTTTCCTTTTCTTTTCTTTTCTTTTCCTTTCCTTTCCTTTCCTTTCCTTTCCTTTCCTTTCCTTTCCTTTCCTTTCCTTTCCTTTCCTTTCCTTTCCTTTCCTTTCCTTTCCTTTCCTTTCCTTTCCTTTCCTTTCCTTTCCTTTCCTTTCCT
>VWZI01021465.1:77742-106199 GCA_013396835.1 Psilopogon haemacephalus
AACCTGCTGGCCACACTTCTCCTGATGCAGCCCAGGATCTGGTTGGATCTCTGTGCTGCAAGTGCACACTGCTGACTCATGTTGAGCTTCTCCTCCACCAGCACCCCCAAGTGTCTCACCACAGGGCTGCTCTCCAGCCACTCACTGCCTAGCCTAGATTTGTGCTTGGGATTGCTTGGACCCAGATGCAGGACTTTGCACTTGGTCTTGTTGAACTTCATGAAATTGGCTTGTGCCCACCTCTTCAGCCTGTCCAGGTCCCTCAGGATGCCATCCCTGCCCTCCAGCCTGTCTGCTGCACCACACAGCTTGGTGTCATCAGCAAACTTGCTGAGGCTGCACTCAATGCCTCTGTCCATGTCACCCACAAAGATGTTGAACAAGACTGGTCCCAGGACTGATCTCTGAGGGACTCTGCTTGTCACTGGTCTCCACTTGGACATGGACCCATTGACAGCCACTCTTTGGGTGTGGCCATCAAGCCAGTTCTTTATCCATGTGGTGGTCCACCCATCAAACCCATGTTTGGATATGCAATATTTTTGTGTTAGATATATTTTCTTCACAGAGATTCTCTTGTTATTTTTCTGCAGTATATTGTACATACTGGAGATTCAATACCTTCACCTTTACACTATATTGCTGCTAATGCAAGTATTAGAATTGCTCCAAATTTGATTTAATAAAGAAGTCCTCTGATTTAGAAAATCTTGGCCTACTTCTTAAGCAAGTAAAATTTTGATCTAAAATCAAATATTCTAACATAAGCATATAGAAATGACCTTGTGAAGTCTTTCTCCTCTGTACCATTCCAGAAATGTCTGAAAATTGTTCTGTCTCCATTTGCTGAAACGTGTCTGACCTGGAAATCCAAAGCAGCAGCTTCAAGGCACATGCATAGGTTCTGAACTTAGGAGATTTGTTGTTGTTGCAGGTTTCATATTGATTTTAAGAGTTGTTATAGTTAAGCTGTGCAACCTTATCATGAAGAAAATGCTTATGGCCTCAGCAGCATTTGAAAAGCTAATAATTTTGCCCTTTGAAATTAAATGGTCTACTAAAATAGACATCTGTGGGTGTCCAAAGCTCTCTGAAAACTACAGAATTCTGGGTTGACTAGAAAATTACTGAATTGCAGGTGCTTCTAGTGCTAAAGAAAGTGCTAGCCTAAGTTATGTTGACAGTTAAGTAACTTTTCCATTCATGTAACACTTGTGTGCCCCTTTAGCAGAGACCACTGAGCTAAAGCAAGGGTCTGTCTTCCAGTAAATCAGTACAAAAATGCACTATTTTTTTACAGTGACTGTCTCCAGCTGTCTTGGATGGTAGCACATGATTTACAGTAGATGGACTACCACAGTTCAAGATGATAAATGTTTTTTTTGTTGTTGTTGCTCTTTAGGTTTTATTTTTTTATTTTCTATCTTGATGGGTCCTATCGAAAGAGTTCATGTGATAATACTCACATTTTCTTATTGAACCAAATAAGCCTCCATCAGGGAAACAATCAGAATGGTTTAGGTTGGAAGAGACCTCAAAGATCATCCAGTTCCAACTCCCTGCCATAGGCAAGGACACCTCCCACTAGAACAGGTCACTCAAGGCCTCGTTCCAACCTGTCCATGAACACCTCCAGGGAGGGAGCAGCCACAACCTTCCTGGGCAACCTATTCCCATGTTTCACCACTCTCACTGGGAAGCACTTTTAACATCTTGTTTAAATCTCCCCTCTGCCAGTTTAAACCCATTGCTCCTCATTCTGTCATTACAAGACCTTGTCAACAGTGACCCCCCCCAGCTTTCCTGTAGGCTCCTGTCAGATACTGGAAGGCTACTCCAAGGTGTCCTCAAAGTCTTCTCTTCTCCAGGCTGAAGAACCCCAACTCTTGTAGCCTGTCCTCAAAGCAGAGGTGCTGCAGCCTTCTAATCATATTTGTGGCCTCCCCTGGACTTGCTCCAACAGTTCCATGTCTTACTTGTGTTGGGGGCTCCAGAACTGTACACAGAATGATCTTTCCTGCCACACAATTGACACCTGATGAAGGTGACATCAGCAACAAAATAGGCAGCTTTTTTCACCAAGTCTGTCCACAAACGGTTTTTATAGAACAGACAATCTAGAGGATTTGTAGAGCTAAAAAAGAAATGAGGAAAAGGTTGTTGCAATGCAGAAGGCTATATCAATGTTTTGATTGTTGATGATAAATGAAGTTGAGAGGTGCACAGCCCCCCCACTTCAAACAATTATCACGGGATCACAGAGTCATAGAATCATTGAATGGTCTGGGTTGGAAGAGACTTCCAAAGGTCGTCTAGTCCAACACCCCCTGCAGTCAGCAGGGACATCCTCAACTGGTTCAGATTGCCTAGAGCTCTGTCAAGCCTCATCTTGAATATCTCTAGGGATGCAGCCCTAACCATCTCCCTGGGCAACCTGTTCCAGTGTTTCACCACCCTCATAGTAAAGAACATATTCCTAACATCCAGTCTAAATCTGATCTCCTCTAGTTTGAAGTCTTTGCCCCTTGACCTATCATCGCAGACCTTTGCAAATAATCTTTCTCCATCCTTCTTGTAGGCCCCCTTCAGATTCTGGAAGGCTGCTATTACGTCTTCCCAGAGTCTCCTCTTCTCCAGGCTGAACAACCCCAGCTCCCTCAGCCTGTCTTTGTAATAGAGGTGCTCCAAACCCCTGATCATTTTTTGTGGCCCTTTTCTGGAACTGCTCCATCAGATCCATGTCCTTCCTGTGTTAAGGGCTCCTGAGACTTATGCAGTACGCCAGGTGAGATCTCTCCAGAGCAAAGTGGCAGAATCACCTCTCTGGATCTGCTGCCAATGCATCTTTTGATGCAGGCCAGGATGTGATTTGCCTTCTGGGCTGCAAGCGCACACTGTCTGCTCATGTCCAGCTAACACTATAGGCAGTAAACTTGCAGTATGTGTGGATTTCATGATTTTTCAGTAACCTGATACTCAGGCCGAAACCCCTATCAGATCTCTTCTCTGACCTTGAAGAGACCAATGACACTTGCACACAATAGATATAACCATGAGGTTAAATGTTCTTTGAATGAAATTGTTCACCTGATGTACTAAAGAAAGATAAACCACTTAATATTCTCCTGAAGTTAACAAAACAATTAGCTAATTCTGGAGGGCGATTTGCTTTTCTTAAATAACAACTTTATCTTTGGACATAAGATACTGATGTTGGTCCATGTCACCTGCCATTGCTGGATTTTATCTTTACAGTCAGTGGAGTTCCTAGATCGTTTCACAGCATTAAATACAGTTGAGATTAAAGATGAGTTAATCTTCCTGTTTCACAGAGGTATAATATTCAATTTAAATTAGACTTCTGTTTTAGCAGAATAATAATGAAACCGTAAAAAATTATGCATGCATGGTGAAATATCTATTAACATCTTATGCTTACTGATCTTATTTGAATAAGGTGATTTGCTCAGAAGGCACTATGTAAAAACAGTGCTGTCAGTGTTTGAAGCAGAGGTGTGAAAAGCAGCTTCCTTAAAACTACACAGAAGTTACCTATTCTTTCAGCATTAACATGGAAAAAATATATATTCAGTTACAAAATACTGGTTTCAATCAGTTTTCTAGCTGATTTAAAGCTAGAAGCACCACAATGCTGTGCTTGCCGCCCAGAAGGCCAATTGTATCCTAGGGTGCACCGAAAGAAGCATGAGAGAGCTGATTCTGCCACTCTGCTCTGCTCTCGTGAGACTTTGCCTGGAGTATTGCATCCAGCTCTGATGCCCTCAACACAAGAAAGATGTGGACCTGTGGAACGGGTCCAGAGGAGGGCCACAATAAAGATTAGGGTGCTGGAACACCTCTGCTGTGAGGACAGACTGAGGGAGATGGGATTGTTCAACCTGCAGAAGAGGAAGCTCTGGAGAAACTTAATAGCAACCTTCCAGTACCAGAAGGGAGTCTACAAGAAGGCTGGAAAGGGTCTATTTACAGAGGCCTGTAGTGATAAGACAAAGGCCAGTGGTGTGAAATTACAGAAGAGTACATTTAGGTTGGATGTTACAGGGAAGTTCTTTACCGTGAGAGTAGTGGAACACTGGAACAGATTGCCCAGGGAGATAGGTGAGGCCCCATCCCTGGAGATATTCGAGGTAAGGCTCATCAGTGCTCTGGGCAACTTCATCTAATGGAAGATGTCACTGCTCACTGCAGAGGGGGTTGGACTAGATGACCTTTGGAGTTCTCTTCTGACCCAAACCATTCTATAATTCTATGAATTAAAGAATCTTATGGTGATGGCATTTAAGAGCTGTAAATGTATGCAGCCTATATGAGAAAGAGTATAAATGATTTGCAGAGAGCAAAGCCTGTGCCAAAGTGCATACAGTTTAATGGTCAGAAACTGCTTCATTTTGAATAGATGCAAAATGAATGCAAATTTTTTTTGCAATGGTATCCCTTAAATACACTTTAGGAATAACAGGGCAACAATCAGAACAATAGAAAGGGATATATGAAAGGTAAGAAAGGTAAACATCAGCAATTCAAGCTCTTTTTTTTTTTTTTTTCCCTGGAAAATATAAAATTGATATTTAACAAAATTTAATACTCACTTTAGAAATCTTTTTATTCTTTCCTATATGTTGTCATAATGAGAGGATGACTGCAGAGAAAGATTGTGGTGGAGTAGTTTGACTGCTTTTCCCTATGACTTTTGTAGTGCTTTACCTAGGCAGTAATTAATTGACAGAATGCAATTAATAAGTAGACAAATATACACACTGTGCTTTGGAGGTGGTTCATAGGGTTTACAGTATGTGAGAATTTGTTACAATTTGTATGGGTATTGTTGCTCCTCTCTACAGGCCAAATCTGCTTCTGCAGAGCTCTCAAAGTAGAATGAACAAATGGGCTATGTCAGAAGCTGGGCTGTTAACTGAGTGCTTGAGAGAAAAACTCATGAGCTCTAAGGCTGTCTGTTACACTGATTTCCAGACTGATCTGGGGGTATGCACAACCTTTCTGACCTTTTGTTTCCTCAGATGAAAAATGATGTTGATGTTAAGTGTGATGGTTAAGTGATTTTTCTGAGGAGTTGTTAGTTTTACATGGCAGATGAATCGTATAAATCACAGCTGCTGTGATGATAAATCCTTCTGACCCAAAGCAGAAGGCAGAGGTGATCCTACAAGCCATGCCTCTATAGTTTAACACAGCATGGTGCAAAAGCTTAGCTCCAGCAAACCTGCTGTAGAACTACAGGCAGCACAGCTGTGTGACTGTAGGGCTGTACCAAATGTGGAAAGGCAGAGCTTCAGAATCTGGAAATATCACTTCTTTCCTTATGTGGTTCCTCTGCTTTGAGGATGGGAAATCAGAGTCTGGTGTGTTCTGTATAACTAGGTACTGTGTACAGACACTACAGTCAATCCACTTCTATGAATATATTTCATATATTCATATGGCTGGAGAGCAGCTCTGAGGAAAAGGACCTGGGGGTCTTGGTTGATGAAAAGCTCAACATGAGCCAGCAGTGTGCACGTGCAGCCCAGACAGCAACTATGTCCTTGACTACATCAAGAGCAGCATGGCCAGCAGGGATTCTCCCCCTTTACTCTGCTCTCATCAGACCCCACCTTGAGTACTGTGTGCAGTTCTGGAGCCTCCAACACAAGAAGGACATGGAACTGTTGGAGAGAGTCCAGAGGAGGCCATGAAGGTGATGGAAGGGCTGGAGCAGCTCTGCTATAAGGACAGGCTATAAGAGTTGGGGCTCGTCAGCCTGGAGAAGAGAAGGCTTCGAGGAGACCTTATAGTAGCCTTCCAGTATCCGAAGCGAACCTACAGAAAGACTGAGGAGGGACTGTTGACAAGGTCTTCTGATGACAGAAGGAGGAGCAATTGGTTTAAACTGGCAGAGGGGAGATTTAAACTAGATGTTGGGAAGAAGTTGTTTCCAGTGAAGGTGGTGAAACACTGGAACAGGTTGCCTAGGGGGGTTGTGGATGCTTCTTCTCTGGAGGTGTTCAAGGCCAGGTTGGATGAGGCATTGAGCAACCTTTTCTAGGGGGAGGTGTCCCTGCCTATGGCACAGGGGGGTTGGAACTGGATGATCTTTGAGGTCCCTTCCAACCTAAACCATTCTATGATTCTCTGATTTTAATAGACCTACATCATGCCATATTCTGTACTCAGTCTTCCCTACCAGTTTTGCCTTAGAAGCAAAAAAAAAACCCCAAATATACAACCTGGGGTTTTGAACCACTGAGTGCAAATTAATAGATGTCAGTGCATGCTTAAAGTCATTATGCAATGATTTGTCTTTCTTTTGCATTGTACAAAGCTGGACAGAATCTCCGAATTATTGAGGCTGGAATAGACTTCTGAGATCATCAAGTCCAACCTATGACCTAATACCACCTCATTGATTGGAACCATGTCACCAAGTGTCACATCCAATCTTACCTTAAACATCTTCAGGCATGGTGACTCCACCACCTCTCTGGGCAGTCCATTCCAGTGTCTAATTAGCCTTTCTGTAGGGCAGTGCTTCCTATCACCAACCTAAACCTCCCCTGGCACAGCTTCAGGCCATGCCCTCTGATGTTGTCACAAATTGCCTGGGAGAAGAGCCTCATCCTCTCCTTACTACAACTTCCCTTCAGGTAGTTGTAGAGTGTGATAAGGTCCCTCCTGATTCTCGTCTTCTCCAGGCTAAACAACCCCATGACATAATTTGAAATCTTTGGGTTTTGTAACATTTGGTATGGTTGGTTGGTTGGTTTTGGTGTTTTTTTTGGTTGGTTGGTTGGATTTGGTTTGTTTTAAACAAAAAAAAAAAAAGGAGAATAGAAAACTGAAACCCATGGCGGAGCTTTTCCTAGATGTAAAGACAGGAAAATATTGAAGATATGGAATAATGAGATGACTTCAAGATTTAAAACTTGAAAGCACAATGACTGAAAGGTCTGCCATAGTTGGACGTGTGTTTTTAGCAACCAGCATTCTGCTTCAGGGCACAAATGAAATCTGGAAGGCAGACAGCAGTGTAGGCTTCATGTGCATAGAAATAATACTCTTTAAGCATGGATAGATGGAATGTGTAGTTAAGAATAAGAATCAGGTACTCAGTAAGAATCAAGAAAGCAAGCATTACGAGACATGACATAGAAACATATGCTCCATTCCCAGAGACCAGTTATAAACAGAAAGCAAATGAGGAGTGTCATTTTCAATTCACATAAATATTTTTCAAACCAGACATTTCAACATGAAGCAGAAAGTCTCTTGTGCATACTCAGAGTCTTTTCCTCTCAGTTTTGTTCATTATTTTCTTACAACAACTCCACCCTGTGATAACACTATTATTGCAAATACCAGAGCTCCAATTAAATCCTACAGTATAAACCTGAGACATTTATATTGTGCTATAAAATAATTACCTTTAAACAACATACAGAACCATGGGAGGGGGTACTAAAATGAATTTTGGATCAGTTAGGAAGCTAAATTCCTCATCTTTTTTATGCCTGGCCCTGAAAATGTTAACTGTGATTTCTTTTCTCTGTGTTCCAGAAGTGCAATTCTCATTCTGTGATACTCCACTATCTTACATGGACAAGGAAAAATATATTTTGAAATCAATGTAGCTTTATAAATCACAATCAAGTTTTCAAGATATTTGTTCACAGATTATTTTTTTAATACCTTTTTTCCCCTCCAATGTCTCTGTTCATTATTTTCAGACACAATCAATGCAGTGGACATATGAAATCAATGGACTGCCTCCAGAGACCACACCACCTACAAAGGCAGCAAAAGTTGTTTCCACTAGCAGCTACAAGAGATCAGCCACAGTTCGACAGCGCAACTTTGTACGTGAAAATCTGAAACTTACAACCACTGGAGCGTCCTCCCCAATCAAAGGGGCACCTTTGGTCTGGAGGAATAAACAGAGATAGTTATGACCAGTTATGCTTTTGGTGAGGCAGGACACTTTTGTCAAATAAACTCTGCAGATAAAAAGAAAATACTTTAAAAAAAATTATTTTTAGCAGATATGCTCTGCTTTCATAGAATCACAGAATTGTCAGGGCTGGAAGGGAACTCAAGGATCATCTGGTTCCAACTCCCTTGCTATGGGCAGAGACATTTCACACAAGGTTGGTCAGCCACACCCAGCCTGCCCTTAAAAACTTCGAGAGATGTGGCTCCTACCACCTCCCTGGGCAACCTGTCCCAGTGTCACCACCCTCATGGTGAAGAACTTCTTTCTAACATCCAGTCTGAATCTACCCACTTTGAGTTTTGCTCCACTGCCCCTAGTCCTATCACTACCTGACATCCTAAGAAGTCCCTCACCACCTTTCCTGCAGGCTCCATTCAGATACTGTGAGGCCACAATAAGGTCACCTTGGAGCCTTCTCTTCTCCAGGCTGAAAAGCCTCAACTCTCTCAGTCTGTCTTCACAGAAGAAGAGCTCCAGCCCACTGATGATCTTCGTGGCCCTTCTCTGGACACAGTCCAATGTGTCCATATCTTTCTTGTGATAGGGGCTCCAGAACTGGATGCAGTACTCCAGGTGGGGGCCTCACCAGAGTAGAGTAGAAGGGAAGAATCACCTCCCTTCCTTGATTGTATGTTTTAGATTGGAGTGAGCTCTAGTAATATTCTCATTTTTCTCTGATGTATTTTGAATCCTTACCTAGCTGTTTCTGTGTTTCACATAGATATCAATAAGCTCTATTGAGGAAAAAAAATCTTTGAGTTTAAAAAATATATACCTAATCATAGGGGAGTTCAAACAAATGCTTGTCTTTCCAAGAGACATTAGTCTAGTAAGAATGTTAAAGAAAGCATTAATGAATGTTCTGTGTGACCCATGCAAAATGAAGCAAGCAAAACCAATCCACAATCTCTAACATCATAAAAGCCTTACCCAAATATTGCAGGAAGGTGAGACATGACTACAAGTCCTATGTCCAGAGCTTGAATGCCTTTCTGATTCTCTTTCTTTGGCAGTTTTAATTAATTAAGATATCTTTGCTTTGTCTAAAATAAGGGTCCTGATTAATTCATCCCATAACTCCTCAGAATCTTAGATAAATATCCATGACAGAGAATTAAAAATAAAGGTCCTCCATCAGTATTTTTATATTGAGGAAAATGTAGAGTACTTTAGAGTACAGAAATATAAAAGACTATGAAAAGCCAGATTTTATGGGGTTTTTTCTTAACATAAACAGAATCACAAAAGGTTAAAGGTCAGAAAAGATCTCCAGAGATCCTCTGCCAAAGCAGGATCACCTAGGACAGGCCACACAGGAACAACTCCAGGTGGGTTTTGAGAATCTCCAGAGAAAGATATGCCACAACCTCTTTGGGCAGACTGCCCCAGTGCTCCACCACCCTCACCATGAAGTGTCTCCTTTGTGTTGAGGTGGGATCTTCTGTGTGCCAGCTTGTACCTGTTGTTTCTTGTCCCATCACTGGGCACCACCAAAAAGAGACCATCACCTTCATCTTGACACCCATCCCTCAGACACTGACAAGATCCCATTTCAGCCTTCTCAAGACTAAACAGCCCCAGTTGTCTCAGTCTTCACAGGACAGATGTTCAAGTCTGCCAGTCACCCATGTAACTCTCCATTGGACTCTCCCCAGCAGATCCCTGTCTCTCTTGAACTGGGGAGCCCAAAGCTGGACACAGTATTCCAGGTGTGGTCTCACCAGAGTAGAGGAGATGTTGCAGTGAAACAGAAGTTCCACTCGCATTGTGTTTCCATTTCTATTCTTGCCATCCACAGATGATTTCAGATAAATATTCAGGCTTTCTTTTATATTGATATAATCTTTGCAGGCATGTTTTGTAAGATCACTGGATGGGAGGTGATTCTGACTGGTTTTTTTGGTTTTTTTATTTTAATAATAGAATCAATATTGTACTTGTGTCTTTATGTTTGGTGGCAGAATGTACTTTAACAACATGAAGCAGGACAGACACAGAGCAGAATTAACCAGGTTGGAAAAGAGCTCTAGGATCATCAAGCCCAACCTATTACCTAACCCTTCTAATTAACTAAACCATGGCACTAAGTGCCTCATCCAGCCTCCTCTTAAAAACCTCCAGGGATGGTGACTCCACCACCTCCCCAGTTAGCCCATTCCAATGCCAATCACTCTTTCTATGTAGACCTTCTTACTAATATCCAGCCTAAACCTGCCCCAATACAGTTTGAGACTGTGTCCTCTTGTTCTGTCGCTGGGTGCCTAGGAGAAGAGACCAACTCCCACCTGGCTACACCCTCCCTTCAAGTAGATATAGAGAGAGAAACAACCAGTCTGGCACAGTATAGTGTTAGAAAATTTCCTCCTCCCCCACTGTTGGAATTTACCAGTCTAGCTCAGATGGTTTGGAAGTAAGGTGAAGCTCTATTTACAGCAAAACAAAATGTACAATATATATGCACAATATATTTACAAGTATTTCCAATTATATACAAATTAGAAATAATACAGAAATCCAAACTCCCTTCTAGACAAATAAAGCTGCCCAGAAGGGGCTCAAAGCTGCCCTCTCTCTTTCTCCCTCTACTTTCCCAGTCAGACAAACAAAACAACCAGCAAAGCTACATTGTTTTCTGTTACCCAAGATTAGTAGAAAATATATTGGAGTGAGGAGGAAGCAAATAGATCCATTGTCACAGACCAGAGTGGAACAACTTGCTGACATTTTGGCTTTTTATACTTCTCGGCAAACCAATGAACAATACAGATGTCATTATTAGTTTCATTTTACAACCAATGATCTAATTTCTCTCATTAAAATATTCCGATTAGCCTCAAACCATCAGACACACAGTTTAAGTGCTTTCTTGGTACAGAATGAGCATCTTTGTTTGGGCAGAAGAAGCTTGAGAACATCCTCAGGGCAGTGGAGATGAGCACCAATAAAACCATTTTACCACAGTGAGCTTCAGGACTTTGTTTATGCCACACATTTTAGAGAAGCTATTACAGAAAATGTTTGGAACATATAAACCAGCAATGGCAGTGTTTAATATCTCCTTTAAAATGCAGCATGCCCCACTGTGGTCAGGAACCAGGTAATCTGAAGTGAGAACAAAATCTGCTTTACAAATTCAGTACGCATCAAAAGAAAGGTATCGTCAATAGCGATCTCTGGTATGTATCCAAAAGACAAGAAGCTCTTGCAATATTTATCTTTAATGCTTCTGGGACCCCAAACACAGACAGATTTCACAAGAAGGCTCTATCTGGATATACATATGAAAAAAAATGTTCTCTAGGATTGTATGAAAGCAGAATTTATGTATCAGAACAATCCAGTGGTTTCACAACAGATTGTTGGTGTCAAGGAAATATTGCAGTGACAGATTTGTAAAAGTTGTTTTCCTTTTTCTCATAAATTTCGCTTTTCTTTAAAAAATGGCATTTGTTTGCTCAAAAACCTTGTAATTCTACCAGTGGTGGACTAATACGTGGCACAGAGGTGAATGACTCGATAATTAAATGCTGCTCACTCAAGAAATTTTGTTCTGCAGTATGCTTGCCTGAGCTTGCTGCTGCATGTAGTAGACTTTCAAATTCCACCATACCTTCAAAAGCTAAAAAAAAATCCATAGTCAAATATTACACAATAAGATAATTTCAGAGAGGCATTTTCAAAGGTGCAGTTTATTTATATTATTTTTCTTAACAGGGAAGCACAATCTGTTTTCTGGACCACTCACAGGGTTTTTATCAATGTATATTGTAGTGGTTCAGCAGTTCCCCACCCCCCCACATTTTGAAATAACCCAGGCAGGGACTCAGTCGGCTGGAAAATAATAAATGAAGCTTTATATTTGCAGCTTTGCACAATATACAAGCAGATATTTACAATGTATAACAGATATTTATAGATATATACAGTAAAAAGGTAATACAGAAACACCACAGCTCTCCCAGAGATCAAAGTCCCTAAGAGGGGATTTTAACCACCCCTACCACCTTCCTCCCCACCCAGTCTTATCTCACCATCTGTTTCATGCAGCAGATAGATGAAGGGAGATTGGCCAGGGGGATTAGCAGCAGGAAAGAAGGTAGTGAAATTATTCACATTCATCTAAGGAAAGCAGGGAGAAAGAGCCATGCAGCCACAGCCACAGCCCAAAGTGACCTGACTTATCTATGTTTGGGTTACAATTCTTAAACAATTTTTTCTCCTTAAATTTTTTTTCAGTAACTCTATGAGTGAAGTAGCATCATCAGTGTTTTCCTTTCTCAGCCTATAACCTAATTTCTCATTCAAATCCTCCAATTAGTTCAAACCAGCACATATATGAAGACACTTGTATGTTATACAAGATAACATCAAATGATAGAATGGCTTGAGTTGGAAGGGACCTCAAAGATCATCTAGTTCCAAGTCCTTTCCATAGGTAGGGACACCTCCCACTAGAACAGGTTGCTCAAAGCCTCATCTGGTCTGATCTTAAAGACTTTGAGGGGTGAGTGTCCACAGCTTCTCTGAGCAAGCCACTCTGAGCAAGTGTCTCACCACCCTCATGGCAAAGAACTTCCTAATGTCTAATCTAAATCTACCTTGCTTTTGTTCAAAACCATTTCCCCTCGTGCTGTCACCACATGCCCTTAAAAATAGTCCCACTCCATGTTTCCTGTAGGTCTCCTTCAGGTACTGGAAGGCTGTTAAAAGGTCTCCCTGGAACCTTTTATTCTCCAGACTGAGAAGTCCCAACTCCATCAGCCTGTCCTCATAGCATAGGTGCTCCAGGCATCTGGCCATCTTTGTGGCTCTCCTCTGGATGCTCTCCAATAGATCCATGTCCTTCTGATGTTGGGGTATCCAGAATTGGACACAGGATTCCAGATGGGGTCTCACCATGGCAGAGTAGAGTGGCAGAATCACCTCTCTTGACCTGTTGGCCATGCTTCTTTTGATGCAGCCCAGGATATGGTTAGATTTTTGGTCTGCCAGCACACATTGCCTCATCAGTATTGCACAGTCTTTCTCTGCTCATCACCCAGTCTGTATTTGTGCTTGGGATTGACCCATCCCAGGTGCAGGACCTTGTACTTTGTCTTTTCAAACTTCATGAGCTTGGCATGAATCCACTTCTGTGGTCTCTCTGGATGGCATCTTTGTGGCCCTCTTCTGGACTCACTCCAACAGCTCTGTGGCCTTATGATGGGGACACCAGGGATAATGCAAGTGATAATTTAATCTCTTGAAAGAAAGAACAATTTCTCAGCATCAGCAATAGATGATTTTCAGAATGATCATTCTTGTTCATTACTTGCTTCCTAGTTTTTGTTTTAATTACTGAGCTTTATTGAAAATCTTGGTGTTTTTACTCATGGAAGGAAAGAACTGACAGAAGAAAGGAATCAGAAAGGAGTATCTCAATTCACATTCAGCTGTGTGGGCATGGTAGAACCTCAGGTAAATGGGGAGATGTTGGTCATTACTATAAATAATTGCTCTTCATTGCTCTTGGAGTGGGACCTGGAAGTGCTAGTGGATAACAAGTTGTCCATGGAACAGCAATGTGCCCTTGTGGCCAAGAAGGCCATTGGGATCCTGGGGTGCATTAAGAAGAGTGTGTCCAGCAGATCAAAGGAGTTTCTCCTCCACCTCTACCCTGTCCTGTGAGACTCCATTGTGATTATTGTGTTCAGTTTTGGGCTCCTCAGTTGAAGAGGGACAGGGATCTGCTGGAGAGAGTCCAACGGACAGCTACAAAGATGATTAGGGGACTGGAACACTGCCTTATGAGGAGAGGTTGAAGGACCTGGGGGGTTCCATCTGGAGAAGAGAAAACTGAGAGGGGATTTAATAAATGTTTATAAATATCTGAAGGCTGGGTGTCAGGAGGGGGGTGGGGGTGTGGGGAGGATGGATGACAGGCTCTTCTCACTTGCTCCCTGTGACAGGACAAGAAGTAATGGATACAAACTGCAGCACAGGAGGTTCCACCTCAACACAAGGGGGAACTTCTNCGGACAGCTACAAAGATGATTAGGGGACTGGAACACTGCCTTATGAGGAGAGGTTGAAGGACCTGGGGGGTTCCATCTGGAGAAGAGAAAACTGAGAGGGGATTTAATAAATGTTTATAAATATCTGAAGGCTGGGTGTCAGGAGGGGGGTGGGGGTGTGGGGAGGATGGATGACAGGCTCTTCTCACTTGCTCCCTGTGACAGGACAAGAAGTAATGGATACAAACTGCAGCACAGGAGGTTCCACCTCAACACAAGGGGGAACTTCTTTACTGTAAGTATCACAGAGAACTGGAATGGGCTCCCCAGAGGGGTTGTGGAGTCTCCTTCTCTGGAGACATTCATGGTCTGTCTGGATGTGTTTCTCTGTGACCTGTTCTAGATTATATAGTCCTGCTGTGGCAGGGGAGTTGGACTCGATGATCTCTTTGGGTCCCTTCCAACCCCTAACATCCTGTGAATTGCTAATTTTGGTTAGAGAGCTCAAAGTGCTTGCACTGACACTACTTATGTATTTGGGTATATATAAATAGCAAAATCATGAAATGAAGTTTCTCACAGTCAATATGATAGTTACAGATGATGTCTTAATCATAGTCTTACATGACACATGAGTAAGCTGTACATCTGCTCCTAGTAGTTGCCTAACCAGCATAGTCATCACTTGTTTATTTATATTGCTTTCTCCCTGGTCTCTTTATGTCTCCATGCAACATAGAAGTGGTTACCTTGGGAATGGAGTCCACATTTAAATTTATTACTAAAATCCTGTGCAACTTCTGCAACTATTTTTAGCTTCTGTGCAACTTCTGTGGCTATTTAGCTTCTGGTTTAATGTGACCCTTGGCCAGTAGTGGGGACAGCCTGCCTGAGAGGGTTGCAGGACTCTGCAGTCAGAGCACTAGCTTCGAAACAACACGAAGGCAACCAGACTTCTAACTGTTTGGCTGAGCTTTATTTGGCATAATACAACAGAAGAGAATGACACAAGGATAGTATGGAAATGTTTTCAGGGTGCATGCTACTATTGGCTGAGCTTGAAGTGGGTTTTGATGCCACGTAACAGAAGATTTCAGGACTGCTTGTTCTACACGTGTGACTAGCCATGGTATCAGTGACACTCTGAGACAGTTTTAAACCTGATCTCACTAATTTTAAAAAGGTTTTAGAGTTTCTAACATGCCCTTCAAGAACACTGCTACCGTTTAAGACTCGTGTCTTAACTGTCAATTGTAAACAGAGTTTCTGAGAGATTTCAAGAGTACATCCCAACAGGAGCTGAACGGAACATAAGAGAGAAATTTATCTCATTTCATTGGTTTATGATTTTCCTATATAATCTGAGGTTCAGAGTTCTAGCTTGCTTGCTTTTCCTACTGGCTCTCCCTCTGGCCTCGCCTGCTTCTCTGTGTTGAGAATTGCTTATGCTGTGGTAAGGAACAGCATCGGGATAGAGATAACTTCTCAGCTGGTACACAGCCCTCTGGATTTTTTGTCCAGGGGGGTCTGGGTTTGTACAGATGGATCAGCTGGGCTATTGTCTAGTTATATATATATATATATATATAATTGTATATCTTTGTTACCTTTTATATTTAGGCTGCTTTGTAAATAATAATTTCATTTTACTTCCAAATTCTGAGCAATGTGGTAACTTACCTTTGGAGGCTGAATTTCAAACTCTAAGTGATGTAAAACCACCATGAATACTAAGAGCCTAATATTGGAATGGGCTGCCTAGGGAGGTGGTGCCGTTTCTATCCCTGAAGGTGGTCAAGAAAAGACTGGATGGGGCACTTAGTGCCATTGGATAAGGCTGGGTGATAGGTTGGACTGGATGACTTTGGAGGTCTCTGCCAACCTGGCTTATTCTATTCTTTTGTTTTCTATTCTATTCTATTAACTTCTGTGACAGTGCAGATTTTGTCTGACTGGAGAATTGAGAGATAAAGACTGCTTTAAACACACAAAATAATCATGGTCAGGTAAAGACCAGGTTTTGACACTGGGCCACATACTTTTCTACTGTTAGTTGTAAGGAAAGGTATTATTTTAAGACAACTCTTTTGGACTGAAACCAGGTTTGCAGGGGACATAATGCTGAACCAACAATGTCCCTACTTGAGTGAAATAACACGGTAGCAGCCAAATCTTAGCATGCACTTTTTTTCCTCTTTAATCACAAACCCAAACTATCAGGAAAAAAAATGTGAACTTCTGACTCATCCTGCATATAGCAAACATAAAGGGAAAAAGAAGTTGAAGTGGCTCAGTATGAATAAATATTCCTAGGAGGAAGGCTTAACATTTAGAATAAGAAAGAAAATCCCAGGCTTTGCCTCCCTATTTATTTGCTTATGAGAGGCTTAATAATTTTATTTCTCCCTGCAGTGACTGCTCGTTCCAAAATAAATGACTGAACAGTGCTTTACTGCTGACACAGATCACAGTTTGTTGCTAATAGAATGTTAACTGCTTTTTAAGTAACTCTGAATAAACCTGCTGATCCATAGAAGATTCATCTGAAAAGGGATCAAATTAATCTACTGGCTTTTCAACTTCCACCAACACCAAACATATTCTTCGGCAGTGTACTGCAGCTATTGTAATACCCAGAGTGTCAAATTTCCTATGGAAGGATGTTTTGCATTTTGAAACCAGAGCACAGTGACAATGTGGTGAGGGCATGGCAGGATGTGGATGCCAAGGTCATTGCACAGATGTCTGTCCAAAATAGCACTGCTTGGTAGTTAGAGAAATAAAGAGTCAGGAGTATCAGAGTCATTGAATCAGTCAGGTTGGAAGAGACCTCCAAGATCATCCAGTCCAACCTAGCACCCAGACCTAGCCAATCAACTAGACCATGGCACTAACTGCCCCATCCAGGCTTTTCGTGAACACCTCCAGTGCCGATGACTCCACCACCTCCCTGGGCAGCCCATTCCAATGCCAATCACTCTCTCTGTGAAGAGCTTCTTCCTAATATCCAGCCTATGCCTTCCCCAGCACAACTTGAGACTGTGTCCTCTCATTCTGTTGCTGGTTGCCTGGGGAAGAGACCAACCCCCACCTGGCTACAGCCTCCCTTCAGGTAGTTGTAGACAGCAATGAGGTCACCCCTGAGCCTCTTCTTCTCCAGGCTAAACAATCCCAGCTCCTCAGTCTCTCCTCACAGGGCTGTTCTCCAGGTCCCTCACCAGCTTTGTTGCTCTTCTCTGGACACATTCCAGTACCTCAACATCTCTCTTGAACTGAGTGGCCCAGAGCTGGACACAGTACTCAAGGTGTGGCCTGAAAAGTGCTGAGTACAGGGGAAGAATAACCTCCCTTGTCTTGCTGGCCACACTACTCTTGGTACAGGCCAGGATGCCATTGGCTCTCCTGGCCATACTGCTGGCTCACGTTCAGCCTGCTATCTACCAGCACCCCCAGATCCTTTTTTCCCCACTCTTTATTCCAGGATTTAGCTATTTTCTGCAAAGTATCCAGTTTCTCAAGCACCAAAGAAAAAACAAAACAAAACAAAAACCAAACCAACAATTCTGTCAGTCTTGTGGTGGGTTTGGAACTTCTTCCTCTCCACACTCTATTGAAATTTACCAGACTATCTCAGAAGGCTTGGAAGTAAGATGAAGCTCTATTTACAGCAAAGCAAAACTTACAAGTATATATAGGCAATATATTTACAAGTATTTACAATTATATACAAATTAGAAATAATACAGAAATCCAAACTCCCTTCCAGACAAATAAAGCTGCCCAGAAGGGGCTCAAAGATACCCTCTCTTTCTCCCCCTACTTTCCCAGTCAGACAAACAAAACAACCAGCAAAGCTACATTGTTTTCTGTTAGCCAAGACTGGTAGAAAAGATATTAAAGTGGAGTGAGGAGGAAGCAAATAGATCCATTGTCACAGACCAGAGTGGAACAACTTGCTGACATTTTGGCTTTTTATCCCTCTCAGCAAACCAATGAATGATAGAGATGTCATCATTAGTTTCATTCTACAACCAAACTCAAAAAAAATCCAAACTCCCTCCCTGACAAAGAAAACTGCCCAGAAGGGCTCAAAGCTGCCCTCTCTTCCTTCCCAGACAGACAAACAAAACAAGCAACAATGAATATGTTGTTAGATGTTAGCCAAGATTAGTGGAGAGATATTAGAGCAAAACAAAGAGGGAGTGAATAGATCCAGCATCCCAGACCAGAGTGGGACAAATGTTAGGAGGATGTTAGGACGAAGTTCTTCACAGTGAGGGTGGCAAGACACTGGAACAGGTTGCCCGGGGAGGTTGTGGCTGCTCCCTCCCTAGAGGTATTCAAGGCCAGGCTGGATGAGGTCTTGAGCATCCTGATCTAGTGGGAGATGTCCCTGCCTGTGGCAGGGGGTTGGAGCTGGATGATCTTTGAGGTCTCCAACCTAAACCATTCTATGATTCTATGCTTCTAAATAGTTTACAAATTGGTTGCAAACCAATGAATGATAAACTTCATCATTATTTTCTTTTCACAACCTATGATCTACTTCCTCTTTTTAAAATATTCCAATTAGCCTCAAATGAGCACAAGTGGAAAACCTGATACTTCACTCTTCATCCTATCATAAATCAATGCATGACACCAAATCATTCTGGCAGAAGTCCAAGGGAGAAAAGGAAATCAGATGTATAGAGAAGATTAAGACAACGATGTAAAGTCCTACCGTATATTAAATGAAAAGTGTTGGGATTCATCCACTGAGATCCAATTTACCAATCTGTTCAAAAGTCAAACACTCAATTTTTTTTATTTTTAATAATGGAATTATTAGTAATGAGACCCCAGGCTTCCTGGGTGTCTTTGCTGTAGCCTACAACCTCCATATTGTGACTACAAAGTATGAAAGGTATTTGTGTTCTGACTGCATCGTCTGAGTCCTGCTTACTTTATGTAATAACGAAGCTCAAAATGTACCTCGCAGATCAGGGAAACTTTGCAGCTGTCATTCTCAAAAGAAAACATGAGAAACAACTTCTCCAACCCACAAGTTTCTCTAAGAACAGCATCTCAGAAGACAAGGTTTTGTGTTGAAAAATCTAGGCTATGAAAAAAAAGTTTCCTGGTGACCTGTTACCAAATGGACTCCAGGGTGAGGTGTTCTGTGATGAATTTAGAGTGCATTTTCCTAGTACTATTTAGGTTGAAATATTATAGGATCACAGAATTATAGAATCATCCAGGTTGGAAGGGGCCTTTAAAAGTCACCTACCCCAACCCCCTGCAATGAGCAGGGACATCTTCAACTAGATCATGTTGCTAGGAGCCACACTCAACTTTGAATATTTCCAGGGATGGGGCTCATAGCACCTCTGTGGGCAAGCTGTTCCAGTGTTTCAGTTCCCATAATAATAATAAAAAAAAATCTTCCTTGTATCTAGTCTAAATTTATCCTCTTTTAATTTAAAACCGTTTTTCTCTGTCCCATTGAAATACAGCCTATTAAAAAAAGAAGTGTCCCCATCTTTCTCATGAGCCCTCCTTAAAGTATGGAAAGATGCCAATAAATCTGCTCAGAACCTTTTCTTCTCCAGGCTGAACATCCCTACTGTCTCAGCCTTTCTTCATGGGAGAGGGGCTCCAGCTCCCTGATCATTTTTGTAGCCCTTTTCTGGACCCACTCCATGGATCCATGTGTTTCTTGTGCTGAGGACACCAGAGCTGGATGCGGTACTCCAGGTGAGGTCTCACCAGAGAACAGTGGCAGAATCATCTCCCCCAGCCTGCTGGGCATGCATCTTTTGGTACAGCCCAGGATACATTTAGCTTTCTGGGATGTAAGCATATACTGCTAACTCATATCCAGCTTTTCATTCACCAGTACTGTCAGGTCCTTCTCTGCAAGGCTGCTCTCACTGTCTTCAAATCCCAGCCTGTAGTGATAGCAGGCTGGACATTAGGATGAAGTTCTTCACAGAGAGTGATTTGCCATTGGAATGGTCTGCCCAGGGAGATGGTGGAGTCACCATCCCTGGAGGTGTTCAAGAAAACACTGAATGGAGCACTTAGTGCCATTGGATAGGGTTGGGTTGTAGATTGGACTGATTGACCTCAGAGGTCTCTTCCAACCTGTCTTATTCTATTCTATTCTATTCTATTCTATTCTATTCTATTCTATTCTATTCTATTCTATTCTATTCTATTCTATTCTATTCTATTCTATTCTATTCTATTCTATTCTATTCTATTCTATTCTGTTCTGTTCTAGACTACCCTGACCCAGGTGCAAGCCTTTGCACTTGGAATTGTTTACCCTAATAAGGTTCACATGGGCCTGTCTTTTAAGCATGCCCAGGTCCCTGTGGATACCAGTCCCATTCCTCAGGTGTGCCAACTGCACTACAAAATTTGGTGTCATTTGCAGACTTGCTAAGGATGTATTTGATACCACTGTCTCACCTGGAGTACGTTGTGCAGTTCTGGAGCCCCCAATACAAGAAGGACATTGAACTGTTGGAGCCAGTCCAGAGGAGGCTCCAATCATAATTCATAATTAATAACAACTACGTCGACATCTAATGTAGGAATAAGGTAGGTGGTTTAGCAGTTATCTGCCTCCCCTCCCCACACACTTTGATATAACCCAGGCTAGAACTCAGAACAGCTGAAAGTTGATAAATGAAGCTTTATATTTACAGCTATGCACAATATACAAGCAGATATTTACAATGTATAACTGATATTTACAGATATATATACAGTGAAAAGGTAATACAGAAACACCACACTCCTCCTAGAGATTCCCTAAGAGGGATTTTCTAACCACCCCTACCACCTTTCCCCCCTTCCCCAATCTTATCTCACCACCTGTTGATGCAGCAGATAGGCAAAAGTAGATCAGCCAGAGGGGTTAGCAGTAGAAAAAAAGTTAGTGTAATTATCGAAAATCAGCTACGAAAGGCAGAGACAAAGGAACCATGCAAGAAAAGCAGCCACAGCCCAGAGAGGCCTGGAGCACTCTGACTTATCTGTATTTGGGTTACAACTCTTAAAACAATTTTTTTTTTTCTTTCTCAGTAAAGCTGTGAGTGAAGTGTCATCATCTGTTTTCCTCTCTCAGACTGTAGTCTAATTTCTCAGTCAAATTCTCCAATTAGTTCAAACCAGCACAGGTAGTTATTTTTATTCGTGCAAAACTCTGCACATGGAAAGTCAAGATGAATGTGCAAGCCAGTCAGGTTTGTGCTCCAGCATTCAGCACATATATATGGGCAGCGGGTTGAATACATGAAAAATCCATGGATAGCACAGACTCAACACTCTTGCATTGCTCCTGGCTTAAACTATTGCAATCAAACGTAAAACCTTGGATTTGAAAATGTTTTTCCATGCCATGCAGCTACCTGGCCAGTGTTAATTAGTACTTGCATCCCATTTATCATTGTCTTTTTTTTTTCCTGCCTTAATGGTTGCTGTCTTAAAAAATTAAAACAAAGAAAATTATAATAATAAAAAAAGTCCAACCCTCCAAAAATTGGATACTTTGCCCAAGTCTGAGCCTCACCAATTATTCATCATTTGGAAGTAGTTCTTAGCGAAACTGAATCTAAATTACCTAGGAGAGCTATTGTAAAGGGGAGGAACAGACAAGCAAGTGCACAGCTGCAGAATTAAATCTTCATGGTAAAGAAATTATATTGTATAGAAATTAATTCTAAGGAAACTTCTTTTGCCTTGGAGAGCAGTCCCTAAGTATGGTGGCTATGATCATTGGCCTGTCAAGGGACGAAGTTTAGGCAACACAGTGTTAACTGTACTGAGCTACAAATAGGCTGCAGAAATATTAGATTAGCTCATTAAAAATATTACTAGCTGAGGGTGCAACATCTGTAAGGGGTTTTTTTGGCCATTTGCAGGTCAGAGAATCCAAACTCCTCGAGTTCAGTGGCAAGAAGTGTCTGGAATTACAATACTCATCCGTGCTCTTACCTTGGACCATAGAGGACAAAAGGTTGCAATGAAGCTGTCTGGAGGTTCCCTCTCCCTCGCCCCCCTTTTGTGCTGCAGTGCTACAGCTGCCAAGAACAGTAGCAGCCTTTAAGCCGGAGCTGTGCTGCTGTAAATAAGAGGGAACAGCTGGGTGGTATTGCCACCAGGGGTCTCATGGCTCTAAACATAATCAATCTGTGGTCCAATATAATCCTTTAACTTTCAGAACATGCTGCAAATTATCTCTGCAGCCCTTCCCTAGGCTTGTATTAACAGGAATAAATTACAAAGAGGAAATAGGCATTTAGATTACTTAGCTTACTGATGAGAGGTGATAGTGAATTGTCATGTTGCTCTTGGGAGGAGATTTTACCTATCATCTAGGGCATCTAAAATCATGGTTGGCTGCAGTTTCTATCACTTCTCAAAATGTAAAAGAGCCCCAGCTTGATTGTTAGCAGAGAGAATTAACAACAGAATTAGCTAGGTAGATTATCAGTGTCTGAAAGGACTAAAAGCAGCACGAAGAGGGGAAGTATAAATGCAGAAGGCTCACTGAAATTATCTGGGAAGAGAAAGCTTGTGAGTGAGGAATAGCTCCACTGAAGTAAGTAGGATGAGACAGCTGGCACAGAAAACTGACAAGGTTATGGAGGATTATTTAAACTAGAAACAGGAGGAAAAAAAATCAGCAGGTGTTAAGGAACACTTGAGCCAGTCACAGACATCTGCCAGGACTGTCAACACTGTGACAGTATCTCTGTCACAAAATTTAAAAAAAGTAAGAAAAATTATGGTAAAATCAGGGTAAAGAAGCTAGTTCCATCCTAGTGGTGCATCAAGGAAAATCAGACATCAGCGTGTATATTTTTTGTTGTTGTCCAGCAATAAAAATAAATACATACCAAACAAAGTCTGAATCTCTTCTAGGAAGGAACAAAATAAAACCACATTTCCAAGGAACAGTAGCTTGAGAGGAGGGCTATTGTAATTCTGGTTGTGAAGCACAAAAGACAGAATAGCCCTTAACTGCAGTGTAATACTGTGGCAGTGGCACAGTTCCATGAAACTAGATTGAGGGAGTGTTGGGAGGTGAAGGGGTCAGTGAGGAGAGTCTCTATGGGTGCAAGTGCAATGGTGGATGGCTCCCGAGAATGAAAGCACATTAACAGCACAACACTGACAGCTGCTAGTTCAAAAGAAACACCACTGTATTCAGAACACTGAAGAGGAGCAATTAAAAAAACCCAAAAACTCCTTAAATCAGACAGACCTATATCTCTTAAATGTAGATTTACTGATATCACTTGATGGACAAGAGACAGGCAAGTGGTTAAGGACTTGGTTGCCCAACAAAATTTCACAGGCAACTGTGCCCTGGGCTGCATCAAGAGCAGTGTTGCCAGCAGGGCAGGGGAGGGGATTCTGCCCCTTTACTCTGCTCTCATCAGACTCCACCTGGAGTACTGTGTGCAGTTCTGGAGCCTCCAACACAAGAAGGACATGGAACTGTTAGAGCAAGTCCAGAGGATGGCCACAAAGATGATCAGAGGGTTGCAGCACCTCTGCTCTGAGGACAGGCTACAAGAGTTGGAACTCTTCAGCCTGGAGAAGAGAAGGCTTTGAGGACACCTTATAGTAATCTTCCAGTATCTGAAAGAGGCCTACAGGAAGGGTGAGGAGGGACAAGGGGTAATGGGTTTAAACTGGCAGAGGGGAGATTTAAACTAGATGTTAGAAGGAAGTTCTTTCCAGTGAGGGTGGGGAAACACTGGCACAGGTTGCCTGGAGAGGTTGTGGCTGCTCCCTTCCTGGAGGTGTTCAAGGCCAGGTTGGATGATGCCGTGAGTGACCTGTTCTAGTGAGAGGTGTCCCTGCCTATGTAGCAGGGGGTTGGAACTGGATGATCTTTGAGGTCCCTTCCAACCTAAACCATTCTATGATTCACTTCGTTTCCAAGAAGTACACAAGGTGATTAAAACCCCATACCAGGGTCTATTTGGCAAAGCTCTATCCTGACACACTATAAAGCTGCATCTCAGAAAAGTAGTTCAAGAGCATTCAAGAGAGTACTATTTTTAACACCGTGTGAAACTAACATAAAGAAATAACTGGTGTTGAACTGGTGAGCAGATAATGATCATCGTATAAATCAGTTAAAAATGAGAAATCTCCACTCTGCAATGTTCAATAAAACCTGAAGAAACAGTTGAGCTTCTTCCCCAGATGCCAGTCGCAGTTAGTGACAAAAATATCACCTTCCATCCCTCATCCTTCTCCTTAACATAAATATTACATGTATCTAAGCATTAGCATGTGAATACTCTGACATATCACTTTGCTTCTTCCCCCAGGCAAAAGTATCTCTTTGAGGAAGGAGAATTGGGCTGTAGATAGAGAAATAGAAAGTTAACCAATAGTTTTCAGTCTCTCCCCAATATAATGCATTTGCAGCCAGAAGTCTTGGGAAAGGCATGACCAGGTCATGCAATCAGAGCTTTTGGGCTAGAAGAATACAAGCAGGTGCTAATGAACTGGTGACTGGATGCAGGACAGATTGGCCTTTCCTGGGCAAAACAAACAGAATTGTAAGTTTAGGAACCAAGCAGCAGCTGCATTCCAAAAATCATCCCCCCAAACTACCTGGCACTGCTCTTCCAGCTTATTACTCTAACAACTCATTAATGTGCCTAGTGGTGACGATCGTCTTGTGGGTGCCAGAGAGGTCAGCATGCTTGGAGTTGTCGTGTAGCACCTTCTGCTAGGAGGGGTGCAGATGGCAGGTACAACTTCATAACAGAATAAAAGAAAGAAACAAAACCCACTCTGGACTTCACCAGAATCCAGTACCCCAGATTTCTGTAGGATTTGATGAGTGATTCATTTCTCAGTGTCACATAAGAATAAATGACACCACGTCCCCATATAGTTCAATTATAAAATAAAATATTCTGAGCATCAGGTAGACAATTTTGGACACTAAGACTGCAGTGTCACTCTTTGTAACTTTAACTTAATTTACTCTCACCTACCAACTAGTGTTTAATACTTCTGCCTGTTATCTCCAAAGTGATGGTCTAATGCAACATGTACTACTTTATCTATTCTCATCAAAAGGTCCAACAAGATGCCTAAGAACTGCCTCAACTTACTGGAAATGTGATAATTACCTTTTGCTTGTTGGCAAAACACCTTTGGTGACATGGACTATTTTGTTTTAAGACTGGTTCTGAGCTACACCAGCAAGTGACTTTTGCTGCTGGGTCACACAAAGGGCTATTGAGGAGGAAGTTCTTCACCATGAGAGTGGTGAGACCCTGGAATGGGTTGCCCAGGAAGATGGTTGAGGGTCCATCTCTAGATGGTGTTTAACGTCAGGCTGGATGAGGCTGTGGCCAGCCTGATCTAGGATAGGGTGTCCTTGCCCATTGCAAGGGGGGGTGGAACTAGGTGATCCTTGTGTTCCCTTCCAACCCTGACTGATTCTATGATTCTATGATTCTATGAGTCTATGATTCTCTGATTCTATGGTTTTATGATTCTAAGTTTCTATGATTCTATGCTGTTCAGCTCTGTGGGCAAACTTGGTGTTTTCAAGAGTTTAAAATAAAACTGCTCAGCTGGAAAACCAATCAGCAAACTGAAACAAATGAGAAGAAATCAGGCCTGAGTAGGAAGGCACCACAGATCACTGCCCACTTTCCTCCTCCTCCAGTCATGCTACAGTGGCAGACTCTGAATAATTTCCATCTTGAAACTACCACAATTTTAAATTCAGGAAAGAAATCAAAGCCAAACCAGACTTCTAAAGAGGCTGAGGAACAAGGTGTAAGGGTATTGAAAGCAGAAGAAGGTTGTGCATGTGTGGTTCCCATGCGCACAAGCACAGTCAAGCAATACAGGCTGCTGTCAAGTAATCTGCTGTGAGTGCAGCTCTGCTGCAGTTGCTGAGCTCAGATGACTGAGCAGTACCTGACTCCAAAAGAGAAAATGGGTTCTTTTAAGTCTGGAGGTCAAAGCAGAAGAGGAACAATCATTGCCCTGCATTTATGAAGTAATTGTGAAAGTACATTAAGTTATTATATGCAGTGTTACTGTTACAGCTTGCTCACACTAAAGGTCTATGAGGCTGGAGAACCGTAGCATCATTTAGGCTGGCAAAGACCTTCGAGCTGTTAACTTTACTCTGTCAAGTCAACCACTATACTATGTTCCTAAGTGGCACATCTACAAACCTTTTAAGTACTTCCAGGGATGGTGACTCAGCTACTTCCCTGGACAGCCTGTTCCAGTAACCTGACAACCCATTCAGTGAAGAAATGGCTCCTAATATCCTTCCCTGGAGTAACTTGAGGAGCGGAAAGAAAGCTGTGACAAAAACAGATAGGAGAGTTTCATTAGCAGAACAATGTGGAGTGAGTCCATGGGAGTGAAGGTCCTGGCTGAAACAGGGCACGAAGATCTGATATTCTTTCTCCTGTCATCTTCAGAGAAACCAAAGCCCCTCTGCATCACGGATTTCTCCTTTTATCAGAGAAAAACCCAACCCTGCAGGTCCCTATATTTCAGTTAACTGCCTGGCTGTGAAAAATATAAATGGGGTTAGAGCTAAAGGCTCTTCCACGTCAATCTCTGTAAAGTGGCAACTACAAGTGAAGTAGAGGCAGAACTGCTATAAGGATTCTTTTGAGTGTCAAGAGAGACCTGTAGTAAGTTTGTAAATATAGCATAGTTCCTCTGGCTTGACAGCATGTCTGGCTTAAGGCCTTAGGCTTGTTTATCACCTACAGATTGAGAGAGTCCTGAGCAGCCCATATTGGTTCTTGTTCTTTTCTCCAAGCAGTGACTTGACACTAACAGGCCACAATTAGACTCTGGAGGATCCAATCTGCGACCATTAGTCAGGAAGATTAATAACCAATGAATTATAGCCCCACAGACAAGGGAAAAATATCTCTGTGATTGAGCTCCTCTGGACATTTGTGCTAGCAAGCAGCTACCAGGTTCTTATCATAGTTTTGCACCATGCAGCTGTATTTAGAATCACAGAATCAGAGAACGGTTTGGGTTGGAAGGGACTTCAAAGACCATCCAGTTCCAACCCCCCTGTGCCATAGGCAGGGACACCACCCACTAGAACAAGTTGCCCAAGGCCTCATCCAACCTGGCCTTGAACACCTTCAGGGAGGGAGCAGCCACAACCTCCCTGGGCAACCTGTGCCACTGTCTCACCACCCTGACTGGAAAGAACTTCCTCTTAACATCTAGTTTAAATCTCCCCTCTGCCAGTTTGAACCCATTACTCCTTGTCCTGTCATTACAACACGTTGTAAATAGTCCCTCCCCAGCCTTCCTGTAGGCCCCTTTCAGATACTGGAAGGCTACTACAAGGTCTTCTCGAAGACTTCTCCAGGGTGAAGTGCCCCAACTCTCATAACCTGTCCTCATAGCAGAGCTGCTCCAGCCCTCTGAGCATCTTTGTGGCCCTCGTCTGGACTGGCCCTGAGAGGCAGCTGAGCAGAGGCTGGGAAGCTTTTGGTTCCTCACTCTGGGAATCATGCTAAGGTAAGTTTTCCTAAGCTCTGAATTGAATCCCTAACCAGCAAAGACATACCCAATCAGATGCTGCTGGCCCATCTTTTGAATAGAATCATAGAATCATAGAATCACAGAATGGTTTAGGTTGGAAGAGACCTCAAAGATCATCCAGTTCCAACCCCCCTGTGCCATAGGCAGGGACACCTCCCACTAGATCAGGTTGTTCAAGACCTCATCCAGCCTGGCCTTGAACACCTCCAGAGAGGGAGCAGCCACAACCTCCCTGGGCAACGTGTTCCAGTGCCTCGCCAGCCTCACTGTGAAGAATTTCTTCCTAACATCCCATTCAAATCTCCCCTCTGCCAATTTAAACCCATTCCCCCTTGTCCTGTCATTACAAGACCTTGAATAACCATGAAAAAAAAATCCCAAAGAGGAGTGAAAACTGCTTTAACATCTGGACTTGAGAAATGTACTTTTCTGCTTTGCGCTGAGTAGTTTATGAAGGTGGTGTAAAGAGACCATGCCCCCGTGCTAGCCTCTTGCTTGACCATGGTGCTTCAGACTTTGTTTTGGGTAAGATGCATTTTAAAGGTGGACACACTCAAAAATTTAAAAAAAAAACCCAAAAACCAAACCTGAGGATCTTTGTAGTCCAGCAAAGCAGCAGCTTTTGTTTCCGCCATTTAAAAGTGCAGAAATTAATCAATTTCTCAGAGAGNTGCAGAAATTAATCCATTTCTCAGGGAGTAGGATAAGTGGGGTTTCGTGGAAGGAGTAGGTGTCCACCTCCTGGCTGCCACATCATCAGACCCGCTCCTGCCCATGGTTAGGAGAGCAATCATCCACAGGGAACTTCAATGCTCAGTTCTGATTTTTGGATGTTTTGCTGGGTGTGCAATATTCCCTTTTAAGTCCAGCGCTTGGTCCCAGGG